>JAGKQL010000001.1:48578031-48620531 GCA_018398635.1 Cyprinodon brontotheroides | reverse complement strand
TATTTAATTTTATCTGAAGCATCGACTATAAATATAAGTTGCGTTTGGGAGAAAATTTGACAAAGAAGTTGTCAAAAAGGTCAAAGTTCTTCAAAAGCTTCATGTATTTCACTACCAGGTTTTATTCATTTTATTAATGCTAATCTGTTTTATCCCATTTGTGGAAAATTGTGTAATAAAACATATTCCCTGATGATGAACAATCAGAAGATGGATTTGAGTATTTTTTATATTAAATTAAAACATCCTCTAAAATGATCTGGTAAAGCTCCTCAGGTAAAGCTCTGATGTTAACTTCTCTCCATCTTCTGTTAGAGGCTGCAGCATCAGCAGCAACTACAGCCTCCACAACCCTTTTCTTCATCTTAACAAATTAAGTAACTGAGAAACTACATTTAGTGATACATTTCTGGCTCAACAAGCCAGCGAATATGTAACGTTTTTCCTCAACATATACCAGTGATACGTTATCCCAAAACAGTGGAAGTCAATATTGTAACATTCACAGATCTGACAGCTGATAGATTTAGATCACACACATGCAGTAATGCAGCTGACGGAGCATTACATGGCTGTTGCTGGGCCTCGCTTGTCTGAATTCACGCGACTGATAATGCAGTAACAGAGAGAAAATAGGACCACGTGATAAACGTGACTTTTTCCACTACAATGTTTTTGGATGCTAAAATATCACTCTTTGGAACACATAATGTTTTGGGAAGAGAAACGCTTTATTTCGCTGGGTCTAGCAAACCTGCCGGACTACTTTCTCCTCGGCTTGACCAAAACTGGACGCATAGTCCTGCTCACAGGACGCTGCCAGGGTAAGTCAGTGCGATTGCATGCCGCTGGTGATGGGGATGCCATACAGATTCATGTCAAAGATGCTGTCCTCTTTTAGGCTTATTCAATCTGAAATGAGACAGTTTGTTGTGTGTCACTGCATTTGCAAACTTAAAATGCGTGCCCTTAGACAAAAAATAATTTAAGAGCAGGTCCAAAACATTTGTGGAGGAAAAATGCATCTGAAGGTGTCTGGATTTCTATAGCTTTAGAGAGTTAAACAGAGGCTGGAGCAGAAAGGTTTGAGCATTAATAATCAGCCGTAGCAGTGAGGCTGCCTGAGGGTGATCGGTGGTCTGAGCTCTCCTCTCCACCATGTTAGGCAGGCACACTGCCAAAAGCACGTCGGGCCTTCAGAGCTAATTGCAGTGCAGAAATGTGACATCACCGAGCAGAACAATTTGTCACAACAGCTCCTAAATCTCAGTCTTGTTTCCCAGAAGTATTGCATAATCCTTATTATAGCAGGGTTTAACATGGATTTCCCAAAAGCCCAGTGAATAAACACACTCATCACTGATTAACTGGGAGCATTTTGGGAAGTTTTGTCTAAGAGATTCTTGACTTTTTGCCAAACTCTGATGTACAGCTGATTGGAAAGGAAGAAGAATGACAGTAATTTATCTTAACTGCACAGCAGCAATCGGTATAGGAACGACTCCAGCGACCTCTCTAGTTAGCATTTCCAAAGAAAAGCTCTCAATTCAAGACTGGAAGAGAAGAATGGAATCACCAAATTATTTTTAAATAGTAAATCTTTATGCATCCTGTTAAACAGCTGGAAATGAGTGAGTAAAGTTAGAGGTAGCGTTCTGAAATCAAACTTGCAGCTGCAGTTGTATATCCAACAAGCTAAACGGGTTTTCCAGGCTGTGTTCCTGCTGGTGTCTGGAGACCTACGAGGATTCTGCAAATGAGAGCACTGATGTATGAGGAAGACAGAGTGAGGTCGCTCCTCTCTGCTCCTTCACAGCTGCACCTCATTGTGGCTGTGACAGAACACGCTGGGCTTCAGTACATAACCAGGTACCACTGGGACCATGGTGGACCCAGTGAAGCTACACGCCAGCTGTAAGCTCCCAATCAGCACCAAGCGAACATGAGGGCCCCTTCCAGCAGGGCTCCACACTTTTATTTGGGCTTTAAAGCACAACTGCTGTGAAACAGACAATTATCTTTTATTTCTCTGCTTTATTGTTGTGATTATCCTCCCTCCTTTCACCGCCAGGCTCGTTAGCCCATAACTGCCTTTCCATACCTCACTATGTTACATCATGTTTATGCCGACCGACCCACAGAAGCAGCTATGTAACAACCCAATTTAGCCTTATCTACAGTTCAAGGTCTGACACTAACAGGCTGCCATAGGTAGTTAGGGTGCGAATGAAGTGGTGGTTCAACATGAGGTGTAGTAGTGATAAACAGCATGAACTACAGATTGCCACGCAGGGCTCTCTGTCTGGATGGAGCACTTTGAAAAGTAGGAGTGTACTACAGGCCTAAGGACAGAATTATAATGACTAATTTATCACAGGTTGAAAAGAAAGACTATTAGTCATGCTTAATCGTCGTTTTTTTAACCCGTGATTGTCATGACTCTGCAAATTTTGGTTCTGTTTAAGTTTTCATTTTTGAGTTTTCAGTTGTACTTTGATTCCTGTCTTTCTGTGTTTTCTAGTTTATTAGTTTCATTTCCATTTTGTGCCATTTTGTTATTTTTGATTGTATTGGTTATGTATTTCTTGTTTTGCCCTCTGTTGCCACCTTGTTTCAGTGTCCTTCCCCTAGCTCCCTTCTAGATTCTGCTGTCCTCACCGGCTCCCAATCGGTTGATTACTCCAGTCTTTGTTCAGTCTCCCATTATACATCTCATGTTCAGTTACTGTTTGCTGGTTCCTCATTGTTGTTTTGTTGCTCCGTCTTCTGCTGGCTCCCCATTTTTGCCCCTGTTTGTTTCTGGATCTTTACTGAATCTTCAAAACTCGCCTCTGCATTTGGATCCTCAAAAACCTCCACCTAGCCTTGACAGTGATGGTCCCCCAAACAGCAGACGTTATTTAGACACTGGTCCATTGTTCATCTGTGGTGCTCAATAAGCTCATCTGTTACACATCTTTAGGCCCTTAAACCCTACGACCCACTGGCGGTCCAGCTGCTACGTGACCCTCGTGATTTTAACAAACCCCAGTATTGATGTAAAATACATTTGGCACAGTTTGGTGACATTTATGGATAAATGTGCCAAAATGGCCTCCTTCAAGAAAATTCTCACCAATACCATTCTAAAATAAATATGATTCATCTGATTGAGTCCAGATTTGGTATATTTTTAACAACATTTGGATTTAAAAGTCTGTACTACTTTTTGTGCCATAAATAATATTTTGGTAGTGTTTTGTAATGTTTATTTCAAAGAAAACTTTACAGGTTCAAAAATGCAAAATATTTTTGTATTTTGTCCCCAATATTTCAGGCAGGGTCAAAACTACAATGGTGCTGACACCGGAAAACCATTCTATGACATCTTACAGCTTTACAGACGTACTTAAAAAGTTTCTTCACAAATCTAATAGCTGTGAGGCTATAAGTTATATACTTTTGTGTGTTTTTGTCAGGCAGAAATTTATTTCTAACCCCTGAGGGTTACACATCTTTAGGCTTCAATTTGAGATGAAAAATGTCAAACCCTATTTAGGATGCTGCAGGAAAATATCCCTGTAGCAACCAGGTTAAAGTCCATAGGTTGGGGACTGTAACCTGGGACAACTTCGTTAATAAAGAGTCTTTACATTGGTCATAAGCTGTACCCCCACAGCACTGCTAAGCTCAGTAATCCAATTCAGCTTATTTCTATAGCCCAATTCACAACACAAGTCAACTTCAAGGCACTTTACACAGTTCACCAGATCATCCAGTCAGATTGATTCAAAGCTTTTCTATGAAAACCAGCTGATTGCATCTACTCATTGACTCCTTCAGCAACTCACACTAAGCATGTTTAGAAGACAGTGGAGAGGAAAAACTCCTTGAACAGGAAGAAACCTCCAGCAGAACTTAGACCTCAGTGTGAGCTGCCATCTGCTGAGGACTCTGCTGGGGTTCAAGAAACAGAAGCAGAGACAAAATATATTAATATAAAAAACCTGGAGCAAGCCAAATGTAATGGAAAAAGAACATTGAGAAAACACATTCTCTCTGCTGATGTGGGGCAACAGGCTGCTCAGACTGGAATCCTAAGAGATTATGAAAAGCTGACTTTAGTCATTTTGGCTGGTTTTAAAAGGGCATTTCCTGCAGGGATGGGCTACACCCTCATTAATAGCTCTCCATTATAGTATTCAATAAAGACCAGGTTTTATTGACACTTTAGAACTTTAGAGCTTGTTTAGCTGCCAACACCTGAAGCTTATAGACTGCATACTTTTTGCAGACAGTAAAAACGACTAACGACTCCCTTTTCAGAGGGTTAGACCAGTATCAGGTATTGCAGGCCAACTATGACCTCAACGAATCCTGTTTACTAAGGGCTGACCTTTCCTTTCGTTTACATTTATTTGCATGTTTTCTAAGCCAAAACAAGGCTTTGTTTGGCTACGAGCATAAAGCTTGGAGCTCAACGCTAACCCAGCATTATTTTGGAGACATTAGGAGTGTCGTACTTCCAGAGATCCACAGGTTAAATTGTATACAGGTGTATACAAATGCAGCCAGGTGTTGCAGGTCTACACTAGTGTAGCCTGGTCTTAGTCTGTAGCAGTATCCAATGATCTTCTAGTACGCTGGATTGTGAAGGTAAGGTGCAGCAATGGGGGTGATTGTTAGGCATACTGTGAGAAGTTGATGAATAGAAAAGCACGGGAGAGCGTCTCTGGGAAAACAGCCGGGAAAATCCTATTTGCTGTGTACAAAGGCTGTAGCTGTGTCATGATGCCTCCACACTTAAAGAGATTTGCTGAATGTGCTGCAATCCAAGCCGGTTCTAAATGTTCCTGTAGTCATGGAGCGTGCTCGGTAGTGTCTATCCATGAAAGGCTTCTCTGCACCTGTTTACCATAAAGTATATCTGCCATTCCAGTTCAAGGTTTTAATGAATTTTATAACATTTTAGGGCTTTATTTCTAAGACATGAGGCTTTATTCTTGTTTTCTTCTGTAGCTTCATGCAAATACTGGCTATGATTTTTCTGGTCTGCCCAACTTTCTGCCAAGAGGTGGAAAAGGTCTGCCCTGACTGATAACAGCTGGCATTATATAAATAAACTATACTGAATTTAATTAAATGGAATAGAATATTTTTACTATAGAGAGAAAGATTTTAAAAAGTAAATTTTATCAGTCTCATGTAAACTCAAGATACATATTACTCAAGAGAGGATGTAAACATTTAAAGGAATACAAAATAAAATGTTGTTTTTATTTAACATAACAATAAAGCACCAGGCTGTTTAGCCTCAGATTGTAACGGAGGATTTTGAAGAAGTTATTTCTGAGTTCAAAATGTTCGTCAGGGCTTAGTGGACCTTTCTCCATCAGCCTCATTTTAAACAAAATGGTCGTTAACCGGTTTATGCAGAACTTACCATTGTTCTACAGAGAAGTCATAAACCAGGACTGTCACAGATTTTGGAAGTCAGGGGCCACGGGACCTTGTGGCGCCCCGGGGACTCTCCTGCTGGCAGTTACCCTCCAGAGGCCTCACTAAGATGACTTAACGTGTTTCATATGCAGTAATTACTGCTGGATCCTCCTGACTGTCTGCAGCCATGAAGCCATGAGGGTTAGACAGACACAGCTGCTAACCTCCTCCTGATTCTCACCAAAGAGAAGTTTCTAGATTTTTTAGCTGTATTTTCCTCTCTACGAATGTGTGATTAGTTTTTTTTTTACCCCTGTGTCAGCTCAGCAATAACCTAATGAGTATAATAGGCTGATTATATTTTTAATAAACGCAGCAGGCAGCTGTAGTCTGTTGAGGCTCATAGCTAAACGGATGGAGAGGTTTTCAATGAGTCACCGTGGTACACTTACTGCTGATTACAGACACGTAGCACTTACTGAGCACACAGACTCGCCCAATGTGTGCTTGTCATCTTTGTGTGTCTGCATCCTTTTTTCCCCAAAAGAAATATATTATTTATCTCTGTTTTTGTTTCTAGTCACAGTTTTTAGCAACACCAACTAGGAAACATGGGCCCTAAACTCAAAGCGGTGCATGTATTCAGCCCAGTCAGTGTGTGTGTGTGTGTAGATCCCTGGGTGTTGACTAAATGAAATCCCATCTCTGCAGTTTTCCCCCTCAGCACCCATTTCCTCCCCCAGTGCAGCCCAGACAATATTAAAAATCTCGCTTACTCCCAGCAAACAGGCGGTGCTCACCAGCCCGCGTGTCTCAAAAGATGCTTCTTCTTGTCTCTGTGATGTTTTTATGTCTGTTAAAAATGATCAGCTGCAATCTCAGGTGTAAAATAGGATGAAAACGTGGATGTTGGGGAGTGCTTCCATCCGTTTATCCTTGTTTTTTAGCCTCTGCGCTTTTTTATGTGGAGCACTTTAGAAATATATTACTGGGAGAATAAAGCAGCGTATTTTCTACTTTGAATTATTTTGTTTCAAATGCTTACATTTTATACCAAAAAGATTAAATAAACCTTCATAATCAGCTAATATTAACCCTTTAAAGGGTACTTTGAAAGTCTAAACTTGGGTACTTTGAAAGTCTAAACTTACAGCCAAGTGTGTTGTTGGAGGACCGGACCTTATTACTTTTGTAGCAATTAAAAAATTATATGTATCTTTTGATGGCAAAAATAACGGTCGTTGTAATAAATAGAACTTGCCCAAGAGAAAAGAAAAGTTATAAGAAAAATAACAAAAGTGTTTTTTTTGTTAAAACATAACCTCAGAGATTTATTGCTGATACTGCCAATTACATTTTTTACTACTTTTTTAAACTATGCTTATTAACTTTTACTTTTAATTTTTAACTTCTCAATTAGCTTTTTACCTTTTTTCTTAAGTAAATTTTTTTTCCAACTTAATTTCCAGTAGGTAATATATCATTGAAGGGCTCATCTAATTGGTCAAATGCCAAAATAAGATGTTCAGCCATGTAGCAGTAGATCTAGTGCTTCTAGACCTGAAGGACGAGGGGGAATCTTTCCAAGACGAGGTAAGCAATTAACAGTTTGTATTAATCTAAACCCAGCAAAATATATTCATTTTACAATGTTTTTCTTGCGTTATCCTGACAATCAGTCAGATTTTCTTCTGCAGTAAAAATATAAAGCTTCGTTTGGGAATTTTAATTTAGTTTCTTAGTCACCATTTAAAGGTAACTAGAAATGTATTTATCTTTTATTTTATTTTCTTAACCATTTATTTTTATTTTCACATTTCTTTCGACCTTTTCATTTTTTAAAGCCCACTTTTTTTAAATGAGGGCATCTTCATATAATTTGTGTTAAGCTATGATCATCCCATTATTTGAAAATAAATTCTGTAAAAGAAGTGAAGGTCTGACTGAACAGCTCAGCTTTGCTCAGCCTCTCCGCACCATTATTCTTAGCTCTTCGATTTCCACCTTCAAGGACTCAGGAATAAAACATATTCAGGCTGCTCATCTCAGCTGAAAGAAAAAAATATATAATTATTTTATAACAAATAAAAAATAAAGAGGAAATTCTATTTGATAAATTTGGTGATTTCTTTCTCATTGATATTTTGTGTCAAATATTGATTCCAGGATTTTTTCTCAGCTTCTTTGGATTCAGTCATAAACAGTGATGAAAGCATTCAGGTTAAAGGTGATGCAAACATCAGTCTCTATCGCTCACATTAGCTCTGACTCCACTTTCTGGGGCTTTAACCCTGAAACTGCATCACATCTGTGGAAAACTGGAGCTTTATTCAAAAGCATCAGAGAAAATCAAACTCAGGCTGCTTGGTTCAGATCTAAGGGAATGAAATTCAGAAAAAAAAACATCTACATAATGGCTGCATCCATCTCATTTGATCCTCTAAAAGAAGAGCAACTTTTACATAACAAGTAGTTTTAAATGTGAGGAGGAAAATAAAGTGCTGCAGATTCTTCATCATTTCACCAGAGTTCTTCCACTGGTGGCCTAACCCTTCACCTTTTTCTCTCCAGCTCTGATTTAGTCCTAAACCTCACCTCCCAGACACATTTTTGTTTTTCAAAACAACTTTTTACCTTTGGAGGATGTTTACGGCTGCATTCAGAGGCAGATTTATTCACATTAGGTGCAGGTGCACCGCATGTGAACAATGAGGATGGCGGAGCAGCCGAGCAGCCGCAGCGTTTCACTCTGCAGAGGTCATGTTGATGGGGAGAAATAGTGAGACATGATAAAAGGCTCCGGCTGCAGGATGAAACGCGTGAAGGATGGCGGGATCTCTATTAGAGCCGTGTTTGCTCAGCCCTTTTTGGCCCCGAACGTTCCCCGTCTTCTGTTAAGCACCTATTCCACTACAGACAGGCTGTCGCATTGATGGGGAGGATTTTACCATCAGTACCACTGACACTTTTTAAATCTTATAAAGTTTTGTAGAAGTGGATAAAAAAAAAAATCAGATTTCAATTAAATCTGGAAGATAAATAATGTGTGTTTACTTTAGCTTTAGACAGTTTCTCTTTAATTCCACTAAGATGTTCAAGGCTTTTAAGTAGGAGATGGATTCATTTAACACTGTAAAGCCAAGTGTAGCATATTTTTAAGACATCAGTGTGATATTTTTGTTTTTAAACATTGACTTCACCCTTTGATGCCTGTTGTTGCTAAAAAAACAACAAACCACTTGTATTAAACTGCAAAAAATGTAAAACTATGTAAGTCAATTTTTCTTAAAATTACATTTTTTCATGAATTGAGCAGGAAATTGATACACTTTGATATTGGAACAAAACAATGTACATTTAAAATAGGAAAAAATAAAAAACCCAACTGCAGTCTCTTATTTCAAGTGCATAAAATCTAATTATCTTATTTTAAGGGATAATTGGCAGATCATCTTATTTTCCTACTCATATTAAGAGTAAATACACTTATTTCAAGAAGTTTCAAACATTTTTGCAGTGCAGGCAAAAAGCCACCATAGCATTTTTGCATCACCCCAGTGCTAGTCACAGTGTATGATATTATGTAGTTATAACTACTGTTGCAAAATATATTTTACCTTCATTTTCATTTATTTATTAACATTAACCTTTTAAATTTTGCATTTCATTGAAGGGAAAAACACACAAAAATGTCTTATTTTATGTACATATATATCAATTCAGGCTTCAAGGGGTTTAACATTCAGACACATGTAGTGAACAGAAAACCTATTATACAGAAATGCCTAATGAAACAAAATATATGCAAAAAAATATCTTATACAAAATGTAGGTTTTTTATATAATTTCTTAGAAAGTTCAATGGCAATTCTCATTTTGAAAAATTTGAATGTTACGTCAGTTAGTTCATGGTTCCGACTTTAAAGGGTTAAATATTGCATTTATTTTTCTAACCCATTGAATCTACATTACCAAGAAATATAATATAGATTTGCATTACAAACAATAACAGTATCTAAAAATAACACATAATCATTTGAAATTTTTTTTTTTTTTTTTTAGATTTTATTGTCCTTTTTCTTTTCATTTGATGCTTTAGTTGTGATAAGAAAAAAAACAGCAGTTCATTGGAAAAGTTCTTAGTGTAAATGGGGGGATTTTCCCATTTAAATGACAACATATGAATAAAGATTACTTTATGAAAATCAATGTTTCAGTCCATTAATAACATGAAAGCAGCCAGAATAATTAGAAGGTTTTACCTGGACAGAAAAATACTGAAATCAATAACAAAAAAATTATAAAATGATAATATTGGAGCTTTCAGTGGTCTGATTCTGATCCAGCTGTTAAACTGATATAAGTGAATTATTTTTTCAGAATATATGAAAAACCTTCATTCTTTTTCCCTTCTTTTAAATATTATCTGAACTTATCTGTCTCTGCATCCTGAAGTCACAGGTGTGTCCCCTTTATTTTAGCTGTCAGGAGAAATTAGAAAAATCTAAATAATGAGTGTGAATAAAAGGTAAATTCTTCATGACAGCAGGTGGATATAAGCGGCTCTAGAGTGTTTCAGCAGCAGGACGAACACTAACAGTAAGATGAATGACGCTAAACACAGAGAGGAACCCAAAACTGAGCCTTTCACTGCTGCTGCTGCTGATGATCATGATGATGATGATGATGATGCTGCTGATGATGATGATGTTCAGCTTTTTGGACTAAATGACAGTTTTCTGAAAACAATTATTCACCTGATTTTACAAGAGATAAACCACTGCAGTAATTTTGATTTAGGTTAAAACATATCCTGGGTTTGAACTGTTACACTTTTACATTATGTATTATTATTATTACATAATAATACATAATGAAATTTGTATGTAATTAATAACGTAAAACAGGATGAGCTCACATACCAATATATTTATATTTTCCTTTACACACACACACCTAAATATACACAAATAGCCTATTATACATATATATTTTCACATTATATGTAATTGTTTATATATATATATATATATATATATTTTTTTTTCTTTTTTGTGTGTGTGTATAGAAAAGTTGGCTGAAAAGTACAAAGAGAAGAAGCACACTTTGGTTCATTTTCTTTTGTTGTTTTAAATTTGCTTGTTGTGCACAAACTACTTTACTTATTTACTTTTCAGGGTAAATAATTTATCATTTTTCCAGAGGCATTTTCATTGCGTTTTGAGGTTGTTTCATGAACACATGTTTTACAGTGACAACAGTCATGTCAGTGAATCCAGGCAAGAAACACTGAGAGAAACAAAAAGCTCATCTGACAGAAGAGACAGATATATGGAATAAATTGAAACAAAGCTGAGAGTAGCTTAAAAAAGAGAGGAAGACAGAAGGAAATAAAATAAAAAAGGAAAGATAGAAAGAAAAACAACAGGAAAGAGAAAAGAGAGAAAGGAAAAACAGAAAATAAAGAAAAATTTAAAGAAAGAAAAAAAGAAAGAAGGAAAGACAAAGAAATAAAACGATTAATGGAAGATTGAAAAAAAAGAAAGAAAGAAAAAGAAAGAAAAATAAACAAAGAAAGATAAATAAACAAACAAAGAAAGACATACAGCAAATGAAAGAAAATAAGACAGATGGCAAAAATAAAGAAAAAGAAAAAAAAAGAAAGAAAAGATAAATAAAAGGAAGGAAGAAAGACAGAAAAAATAAATAAATAAATGAATGAATAAATAAATAAATAACTGAATAAATAAAATGAATAAATAGATAAATAAATAAAAAGAAGCTAAATGAAGGCAGATGAGCTGAGTTTAGTGTGATCTCAGTCAGGGGTCAGTCCAGCTGAAAGCAGCAGCAGAGGCTGATCTTCGTCCTAAAGGGTTAAAGAGAGGGAGGCAGCGGTGTCCTCCTGACGGATGGAGCCTCCCTCTCCATTATCCTCCTCACCACATCCAGGAACCGTCAGGCTCCCGCTCTCCCCCCTCACTCACCCCCACCCAGCCTCTTGCTCCTCCTGGTCCCGCTCCTCCTCACCTGGCAGAGGAGCAGAAGAGGAGGACCGTCCTCGCGGAGAGGAGCGATGTGCGCCGCGCGGCTCCAGGTAGCTCCACACTTTCTGCGGGCGCACGCGCTCAGCTGGCTGCTCTCAGGTTGTGCGCGCGTGCGTGTGTGAGAAGTTTGGTGTTGGTGCGAACGCTGTTGAAGGGGGGGTGAGTGGGTTCCTGCGGGTCAGAGCCTGGATGGATGGATGGATGGGTAGATAGGTGGCTCCTGGTTTGGGTCCTCGGGGACCCTCTACAGGTGCTGCTGCTCTGCGACTCTGGAGAACTTTTCAAAGTTTAGCCGCAAACCGAGCGAAACAGCATTTATTAAAAAGTTTTTTTTTCTTTCATAAAGTCAGAAGAAGAAAAAAACCTCTCAGCATAAGAGCTGTCTTATTTCCCTTCCCTCTCATTATTAATTCCCAGTAGAGTAGAATTTGGGAGGGAAGTGGTCGGGCTCATTAGGCTGTGACGTGTGACACCAAGCAGTTGTTGTGGGTCTGATGTGTCCCCAGCTCCCTGCAGGACCCTCATCCCACATCTGCATCCAAAGATTTCTGCTCAGAAACCTTCACCATGAGTCAGGAATGATGGCAGTTTATTCTCTTCATGGTAGAAACATCAGCTCAGTGTGGATGAGATGTTTGCAGAGTTTCCTGCTGTTTGGAGGAAACTGAAACTGGCTGCTGTTTGAGCAGAGGAGGTGTTTCCAGGGGGCACAGCAGCAGGGGGGCGTAGAAGCTCTCCTCTGGGTGTTTTGACTGCTGTCTTCAGCACGCTGACAGCCACTCTGAATTTGATTATTTTCATCCACTTAAAATATTTAGCAGGCACCAACCTCAGAGTGCATTGTTTGCCTTCCTGTGGAACCTGCTTTAAGTCACTTTAAATGTGTTTAAAGGTGGAATGATGCGCTGCTGATTGGTTGGAGGATGCTGCTGACTCCTATGCTCCAGATAATTTACCAATTATATCAACATCTGCACCACTGAATGTATCTCAGTTATAAACGAAGAGTTCATTATTAAGAACAGAAAACTGCGTTTTTATACATTTTCAATAAAAACATACTTTTTATTAGCAGTGCCATGCAAAGAGTAAATGACATGCCTCAGCTCATGTTTTTCATTTTATCTGTTTTTGCAAATGAAGTCTTGAAAATTTACCTTTTTGCAGAAAATAAACATAACATTTTGTTTTGGACCAAAACACCACAGAGAATCAGGATTTAGGTGTAATAAAGATATAAGAATAAAAATAATTCATAATATCTGTGAAGCCTGAGCATACAGACGCAGTCATTTCCTTCCTTCATGTCTGCAGTGTTATTTTATGATGCATCATATTTAACAAAGCATTAATGAAGGAATAAGTGTAATTAAAGTTCTGACACCAGATCATTTTTTGAGAATTACAGTTATGCTAATTACAAACAGTTCAGTTTTTATCAGTTAATGCATATTCTACATTTAGTCTATATTTATTTGTCAACTCTGCTTCTCATTTATTTATTTTTCATGAAGACTTTACGGCGCTGGAGTTTAAGTCTCTGCTTGTTTTCCTCTCCTCACTGCAGCTTGGAGGAAATGGAGGTGATAATGGAGAGAGAAAGGGATATTCCTGATGAATGATGGCGCTGCGCCGCGTTCACATGAATGCAGCTCAATTTGTGGATCACTTAAATGTCAAGCATTTAAAAAGTAGATCAGAAAGAAAAGCTCACGGAAAGGTGGAGTGAATATTTGATTTTCTCTGCCTCTAAATGTACTGCGCTGCAGAGGAGATAAGAAGCAAGAAAAGATTCCTGTGACAAGTGCTCTCTGATAATACCCCGGACTCTGTGGAAGTGAACAGCTGTCAGGCTGACGGATCTGAAATGCCACAATATTATTTCTGATGGAAATTAGCATTGTGCAGCTTGAAAAAGAACTGATGTGGGTTCTGATTAATATTGATCTTGGCCTTTAGGAGGGATTTATCTGGGTGATTTCACAGCACAAAGTCATCTGGCAGGTGGATCTGCTGCACTTCCTTCACAGGGTGATTACTATATGCTCAGAAATATAAAAACCGTCTTCTCAGGTAAAACCTTTATTCTTTGTCAGTTCGCTGTTTGCTGAAGCATTTTCTCCTGATCAGGATTCTCTTCTAAATTTAGGGACATTTTTTATATTTGATTCACAAGCTATGGATTCAAATCATAATAAAATATTTAACCAGTGGGAAATTGTTAGGCCCTCTGGATTCCAGATTTATTTGTGTTTCAATCAAATAGAAATATTAATAAAAAAAGAATTTAGAGACGCACACAATGAAATAAATATTGAAAAAATGTTAGGAATTTTTATATAATGTTTTAGGTAAATGGCAACCTTGCTTGTTGGATTCTTTCTAATTGTTCTTGTGAGAAGTAGACATATTTCCAGCTGCTGAGACGGCCTGTGAATTTAGCCCAGATAAAGCAAAAAGCTTTGGCTGCTGCAGGCAGAGAGCTTTTCTGTGGGTCAGGAAGCCGCTCCATCACTGTAACGCAGAGACCTGAACAACACAGCTACAGGCGGCCGTCGCCACCTGCACACCGCCAACTCTTTGTCGTCTTTGGAGGCTGGTAAATGTTTATGGATGCGCTGCAGGTAGATGTTTGTATGAGCTGCGTCCTCATCGCTGCACACAGAAGCTGAGCTGAGCCTGAGTGAATTAAAGGTACGACCTCAGCAGCTAAAGGACGGTTTGAACCATGGTTCAGCTCATCTGGAGCCTAAATTTATACACGTCACACAAAGAGAATCAAAAGGATGAAACCACCCAGTAGGTACAGAAATATGGGTGTGTCATGGTTCATTGATTCATTGAAGAATTGATATTTTTGATTAGAAAATATAAACTAAACCTGAAATGACAATTTATTTCCATGTAAAAGAAAGTGAAGTGTGTATTTCTTATCTAGAAATGACGAGTAAATATTTGGTAAACATTTAAATTTTTATCTAATTTTCCTCCGTAATTTAAAATCTATTGACCTCAGATGGAGTCAGACTTTCAGCAAGTTAACGATAGTTTTGGACATTTGCTAAATATTTCAGAATACACGTTTGCAATGGAAACAATACAGCAAATAAAAAAAAAGACAGTTTCAATTTAATGACAAAATATTTTATTTCAATCTGTGTTTTGGTTATTCAATTTATTTAGTTACTGCAGAAAGGAATAAATGGAGACTTTGAAAATATCGTAAAAAAAACATGTTTATTTGATAGAAATATATCACCAGTTGAATTAAAATTATGTATAAAAATGTACACTTTTGCATACAGTTGAAAACTTTCAGTCACAGCTAGTTTAATTTCGTAAAAATCTATCTATATATATAAATGTATACATAAAGTATGAGCAAACCCTTTAGTTTCTATATGCTATCTGTTTATTCCTTATTACTCTCTTTGCGTCTGCTCAAAAAAATCCAACTTAAAAGAAAAAAGCAGGGAAAAGTTGCAGGGCTCCAGGTCTTTAGTCTTAACATTTCTGTGCACATCTCTGATGCAAATGGAGTTTTTAAATGAATGAGAGATGGCTGCCATGATTTGTGAATACTGATAAAGTTATTAATATAAATGCAGCCACACTATCCTATTAATTTCCTGTTGTTGGAGGGATTCAGGCTATGAGCCCTGGAGTTAGCAGGCCTTGACATCGGGAGGCAGACAAAGAGAGAAATTCTCAGCCTGAACAGATTTTATTGATCTTCTTCCAGTATAAGAGCCTTAAACTGCTCTGGATTCAATTTTGGTTTTAATTTTCAATCTGTACTTTATTTAATAACGTCCACTGTTTAACTAAAAGTGATTAAAATGATAACATTGACCACTAGCAGACATTGGTTTTGGAAATGGACAGAAGACATCAGAGAAACACAAATGCAAACTTTTACCTTTATTTCATTTTAGGCTGCTCACACGTAATCCTCCCGCCTGCTCTGCTGTGTTCCTCAGTACTTGTTGACCTCGTGTTAGAGGGTATAAAGGAAAATACAAACATTTTTGGGAACCTTCAAACTCTGTAGAAACAAAAATTCAGCTGCAATGTGGGTCTGCAGCCATGGAGGCTAAACAGTGAAAGTTAAGGGAAATTTAAAGTCTGGGAGAATTCAATTTAATTCAATTCAGTTTATTTATAGAGCACCAATTCACAACACATGTCATCTAAAGGCACTCTTTACAGTTCACCAGATCATCCAGTCAGATTGATTTAAAGTTTTCTATCTAAGAATGACCAGCTGATTGCATCGACTTATTGACTAGAAGGTTCCGTCCCCAGTGTTCACGGGATGGACGCCTGTGTCTTCTTGCAGGCGTAGAGCTAACAGAACTGGCAGCTTCGCGAGGAAAGGGCTCAAACATGCACGGCTGGAAGCCTCTCTACACCAAAACCAAGCTTCTGCCGCCCTGGCGTCCCTCTTCCACAACATCGTCGTCCCCGCTTCTATCCTCTAAATAAAAAATGGATGACGGAGGAGACTCATCCACCTCCTCCACGACACTAACCTCCTCCCTCTTGCATGTTTCCTCTGTCCATAGCGCCTTGACAGCTGTCAAGCTTCTAAGTCATCAATTTAGTGCTACTTGTCCCAATGGAATTTCCCATTGGGAACCTGCTAGCACTAAGTTGCTAACTGGTTAGAAAGATGCTTCCTAACAAACCGGCAACAATCAAACGTGCTTGTGAAACCTTCCGCCACAACAATCCACTTGAGCAATCTCTGATCACATTCACTTTATTCACTTGTGTAAAGTCGTGCACCACCTCGAAATTAAGAATTGGAAATGCAGCAGCCTGGAACAAGTAGCTATCCGCCTCGACTTTCCTCTATGACCAACCTGGTTGGAACATATAAGTACATAGAATCCCCTCTGAGGCTGCCTTTATAAGAATGATTTCTATGAGTCAGTAGTATTTGGAAAGCTGCCAGTGATTCTTCTTTTATAAAAACCAATCTTGTTTATAAAGAATCACACAAAGTTATTGTTGCTTAACTTTTGTGCGTAAAAAAGTGTTTGAGTTCCACTAGCGGGCGTGTGGCATATGACTGACTCAGACCAGGTGCTCAAAGGATGACAGACACTATCTGGTTTATTTAGAAGATGGAATATGCTACTGGCAGGTTGGGGAGGATGGTTAAAGAAAGATCGATTCCTGTCCTGAAGATGGAGGTCATTAGGGTAAGAACAATACAGGAAATATAAATAGTGATCCTAGTAACAGCTCGATCACCAGGATAGGCAAATAATACCTACCTAACTGCTTTGGTTGGCAGGTATGTAGATTTTTTTAGCAATTGCTCCCCCCTCTAATCTGGCTGTTTAGACCTGTGATTTATTATTTAAATACTTATTTGTATGCTTAAATAGTCAAATTTAGTCCGTATGTTTTTTTATGTTTCTTGTTTTTTTCTTCTTGCTGCATTAATCTGTCCAGCGCAGATGTCTTTTTTCCCTATAATATTATTCTGCCATCATTTCTGACATCCAATTAAGTCTCTCTCTCTAGAAAATAAGAATAACAGAGCAAGCTTCTGTAACGCATGCCGGTTACATCACCTGAAATGGTCGCACAATGACAATTATGTCTCTCTCTCCATCGTCTGTCATTGTGCTGATCGCTTTGTGGAGTGCAGGAATGTTTGCAAGTGAGTTTAGAGCGAATTATTAAATGGGCCAAAAAAGCGATGCCTAAACCTCTTCCTCCATTAGTTTCTGGTTGATAAAGCCGTTTGCAGGTGCCAAGTGTTTAGGTTTATGTGTCCTCCCACCCATATTCGCTTTGTTTGGTCGTTAGCACGGCCACAGTTATAAAAAGTGTATGCATGCTGTTCAGTTTACTGACGGTTTGAGGATCAATTTAGGCGCGTTAATAAGTTTGCATGTGATTAAAAACACATGAACCTGACGTTCCTGGAAAAAGCTGAGTTTCCTTCCAGTGACCAAGTTTTCACCAAAGAGCGCTGCTGTTGGTGTCACCAGTAACTCTTTAATATGGTGCATTCACTGATGTGGAGAGCTTCAATTTTTGGAGTCTCTGATTGGTCCGTTCTCAGCTCTATATCTGGTCGACAGTTGATGTTTTGATGAATTTCTAAACAGAAATTATTTTAGACCTTTTGCAGAGTCCTGAAACATTGGGAGGTCGGTTACCTGCTTCCTGCTCTTCCTCTTTACAAAGTGACCTTTATAATCCTTACAGCTTAACCCCTTAAGCCCAGATGGTCAAAGGAGCAAATTCCACATGTAATTACAGATATGAATTAAGGCAGTACAGCTCCCAAACTATACATTGGAAATACAATCATATTTGTGTGACAAAAAAGGTTTGATGAATAGTTTTCAGGTGGAACCATTATTTTAAATGTCACCATGTCTGATTTATAGGTAAGTAAACAAAAAAAAAATATTTAGCCTCACCAATTGTATTCCCAATATTAACACTGCAAAACACCATGAAAGCCCTTTTAAAACTCTGGATGAACCCTCATAGATCCCTTTATAGATCCACCTTTTGACTATAACTCAAGCTAATTTGGATTAAATAAGTTGAAGCTTGTTTATTGAAAAAAGGTTTTACTGGGCAGTGTGCTAGGAGGAAATATGATTTTAGCAGAATGCCAAAAGTGCAAAAATATATTTTTCTACTCCTAAAAGGTCAGACAAATATGCTGATTTGTTTTATTGGAGACCTTCTGCATAAGACAAAGCCTTTGCTCCTAAGATTTAGCTGCTGTTTCATAAAAATTTACCAATAATAACCAAACTGAATAGAAAATAAGAATAACAGAGGAAGCTTATTTAGTGCATGCCGATTACATCACCTGAAATGGTCGCACAGTAATCTCTGACTCTTCGTTGGAAAGGTCTAAGCCTCTAGTTTCCAATGATGGCGGCCATTAGTGGGCGGGGCTAAAAATGTATACCTGCTTTTGCATTACTCCCACAGAGTTATTTTAAATCTCATTTTAGTTTACACAGCTATAAAACAAAACGTATTAGTGAAAAAATAATTTTGAAATGTGTTTTAGAAATTTTAAAGAACCATTTGAAAGGCGTGTGGATGAAACACCGTGTGACTGTGGTTTGGACATTTCTATAAACAGATAAACATGAGCAGGTGTCAGTTGGGCCTTAAGGGTTATTAATTAAAGGACTTAACCAGTGTTGTGTATCATTTAAGGGTATTGCTGGTGGGTTTAAGGTGCTGTGAGACAGGAAGGTGAGGCACAGCAGATGGATTATTTATACTTTTTACAGTCGTTGAAGCTAAAATCTGGGATGTTTTAAGTGTCTAAAATTTTAATGTGTAAAAAAATAAAAATATTATAAACCAAAGATAAATCCATTCTGTGTTAAGGCCTGGATGCCTGACATTGGTTCTCATGTCAGTCTGTTAACTTCTCAGCAGTTTCTTTAGCATTTTGTCACATCCATCTGTTGTTCTTTGTCCTGCATGTTTGACTGAGTTTCTGTCACCATTGCTCTGCTGTTCCAGCCTGATGCTTGATAGCTCCTCCTGCTGGTTCCTTTTTTTCAATAACTCATCTTTACCTGCAGTAAAAGGCTGATGGTCTCCTATCCAAGCTGCATCTAACTTCTTGAATGAACATAGAAGTTAGATTTTTTATTTTATTTACTCTTTTATGAGGCCGTTCTATTTTAGTATCATAGAAAAAAATGGTGCTGAACGTCTTTTTTTTTTTTTCGTAGTTTGGAGGTAAAAATATCTCAGAGGGAAAATAGTTTTTGGCTTTCTGGCCGCATTGAGTTGGGTATATAACATTCACACTTTCAGATGTGATCTAACTTAGCTTTTAGTCATTCTGGAGGGAGACTGCATTAATCTCTCAGTCTGTCTGAACAGTCACTCCTGCATCCCTATGTCCAAATTCATGACCAGCTCATAATACAACATTAACAGCTCCTGCAGGCTATTTATTGATTTCTATCCTTGCCCTCATCTCTCTCTCTCTCTCTCTTTCTTACCTGTTCTGCCCCAACACATTTACACCTGAGGGTATTCCTGGGTGATGCTGCTGGACTACTTGTGCATCGTTTTCTTTTGAACTTGAACAGCATTCTTATTCAATGGTCTCAGCTCAGAAACAGTAAATATAGTTTTGCTCATTTTGCTAATTTGATAACTATCCATACTCTATAAACACTTCAGTTTATTGTTATAGCACCTGTTCACAACACACGTGAACAGGTCTTGTGAACAGTTGCACTTTACAGAGACTGTTCAATCAGACCAACTTGTTGGATTGGTGCAAAGTTTTATAAAACCAGCTGATTGCATCCAGACATTGACTTGCAGAACACACTCCTCCTGGATGAGCATGTGGTGACAGTAGATATTAGCTTGCACTGTGTCGTTAACCTCAGCTGTTTCTCATACCAATATTACAGGCAGTGGCAGTGAAGAGAAAGAAACATTGAGCAGACAGGTTCAGTGTGAGCAGCCGAGGTCTGACTGAGGATTTAAAGACATAAAGGAGAAAAGGTAACGGTCAACTAGCTTCACAAAGACAGGTGGCTCTGTCTAGGAAAGAGAGGGTGAGCAGATACGCTTTGAGCCACTGTTCATGGCAAAATGGATGCGAAAGTACATGCAGTTAGTCACAGTAAAAAACAGAAACCATAGATATGTTTCAGAGAACTAGGAATAAAGCTACTAGGATGAGAAAAGTAAAGAGAATGAAGTTATGGGTTTCGCAAACATATACAGCGGAATATAAAATAGAGATAGAATGAAGCAGCAATTATGAAAAGGGGTCCCTATGTCCTCCAGCAGTCTAAGCCTATAGCAGCATAACTATAAAGTGGCTCAGGATAACCTGATAACTAACCTATCTATCTATCTATCTATCTATCTATCTATCTATCTATCTATTCATCTATCTATCTATCTATCTATCTATCTATCTATCTATCTATCTATCTATCTATCTATTTATCTATCTATCTATCTATCTATCTATCTATCTATCTATCTATCTATCTATCTATCTATCTATCTATCTATCTATCTATCTAGGATCCATTTGGTTAGGAGGCTCATCTCAGGTTATTATTTTAACTTAGACTGAATCACATCAATGTGTCACATTCTGATAATCTAAGAAGTGTGAAAACAAAAAAATCATTGAGTGTTTAGTGACAGAATTTATGCCTGACAAGCATAGAGCTATTTTTTTTTTGTCTGAAAAAAAAAATCTCCACTTTCTACTTTTAAAGGATGGGAGCCTTTTGAAATTATTTTGCTATTATTATTTTTTTACTCCATAATGAAATAAATGTTATGCATATAATGTGTTTTGCATTGGGCATCTGTTTGACATCAGTGATACCTGCTGCAACATGGTTTTCTCTCTAGTTTAACTTATTCCTTGAACATTTATTCATCATCCAGAAAACTCAGCTTCAAAAATGAAACGTTAATTTTAAAACAATTTATAATTCCTCTCAGAACACTAATTAATAATAATTTATAAAAACTGCAAAGATTAATGGAAATCGCAAACCATGACCTTGTTGCTTAGTTTGGTGTAAAATTTTTTATGTTTTTTTTTTTTTTTAGCACAAACTCAGAACACGCTAAAAAGTATATCTTATATGTGGTTACAATGGTTTGGCTTTTTCCCACCATAAAATGTAAATCAAACAATCAAAGTTACACATGGTAAGCTAACACAAAGCGCTTAACCTTTTCTTTAAATTTAAAGGAAAAGTCAAGCAAGGACTAATCAATGGATCATTATTTATACCTAAAACGTGTAATATGTTTGTGGTGATTTAATGAATTTTGGAATTATATGGGTTAAAATAAAAAATAAAAATTTAAAATTAACAAAGTAGGTGGAGATTTCCAGAGGATTTCACCATTGAAATTCACCAGAGCTATAGTGAAAGCTGGACAATGCCTACCCAGCGGCATGGCAGCTGGATGTTGGAATACATCGGGTAAAAGTGAAAAAAAAAAAAAAAGAGTTAGTTCCACCTTTCTGATTCCTGATCCTCCACGTGGACGGGTTGGTCGTTGGATCACCAACTTGAAGAGGGAGGATTTGCCATCGAACTTCTGGCCAGAGAAAAACCCATGTAATATGTAGCCAACATTTGAAGAAGAATGTTTTCAAGATGACTTGGATAATACGGCGTTGTAGACAAACAATCAGATACAGCACTGGGACTTGATCAACAGCCGATACCGCACCGTGACATCACTAATAACCAGTAGGTGGCAGTAGTGTTCTTTTGACAAACATGGATGCCTCCAGTAAAGCACATTCAAATGACAATTACACGTACTCTGTATTCTGTATTAACAGCCAAATGGAGGATGATTACATATTTTATGGGATGGGGAGCAAACCTTGCTAAACATAAAAAACCTGAAATTTGCTCTACCTGTAAAAAACTAACAGATTTTGTCTTATTCCTTCAGAGATTCCATTGTTGACCTCCACTGCATGAAAACAGCTGAGACCCTTTTATACTCCAGCTCTGAAGGCTAACTGTAAAACTGTGTGGGAGGGGTTTGCCTGTGTGATGAGTTATGTGCAAAGTCAGGCAAATTGCTTTCAGAAGTTTGAGTGACAGAGGAAATATGAGATTTTTCTTATGTAAAATCTTCTTAATTCATCGAGAATTGTTTGAAGGGTTTTCACAGAAGTGTTTTTTTAGAATAAAGTCTATAGAGAGCAGAAATTGTGTTTGTAGGTCAGCAGAACTGGTTCCAGAGGTGGAGTTGCTCTCATTGTGCTTAAGGCAGGGGGGGGTTTACCATTAGTCCATACTAGGCACCCTCATGGATTCAGGCAATGTTTTGTTGCCTGAATTTTTGAGGATAAACTTTCATTTTCATATATTTTTTTTATATACTGAAGCCAGCATGCGTTGGTACAACTACTTTTATATTACAAACACCTTTGCAGATTCTGAATTTTTTTTTAAATATTGCCCTTTTTTGTTCAGATTTTGCTGTGGGTATTTGAGGATGCACTCTTTTAGATTGCATTTTCTGTTGCTAAGTGACTTTCACTGCTTATAATCTTTCATTTGAAAAACCATAGATCGGTTCAATTATTCATTTTCAAGGGACCTCTGCTCTTTGTGTTCGGATTGAATTGTCTTTTGCTGCTGTTAATTAAAGCAAGAGACCGCTGTTTTGTTGTGACAAAACAATTAACATTTGAAGAACCTGTTATTTTAGTTTCTGTTATAGATAAGCCAGAGCGACTGAATAATTTGTTTTTCATAGCTGCATCCACCACAAACCCCAGATTATGCAAATATTATGTTGGATATGAACTTATCGGTATCAGAATTGGTGTCGGTCACGAAAAGCAGAAAATGATCAGTTATCAGTATCTGTTGAAATTGTTTATATCGTGCATCACTAATTTGTTGTTCTGTTAAACCAAGAAGTAAAAAACATAAATCTTCCCTGCTGACTTTGACCACATGGTCATCTTTCCATCCAATAAAAAACAAACTTAGAATTTCCACTCTTTGCTAAATTAGGGATCAAACTTTAAAGACTACAATTGTTAGTTTGTTAATGTTATACTATTTGGTTAAAACCAGGATTAACCTGAACTCGATTCCTTTTACACAAAACAAAGAGCAGCAGCATCATTGCAAATATAGGAAATTACATAGAACTGGGAGAAATGCTGTTCATTGGGAAACAGTCTGGAATGAAAAGCTTCCAGTTTTAGGGACTTCAAGTCCAACTTTTAGGAAAGTTTAGGCGTTATGGGATGGTTCCTTCTCTGCTTCTTTTTGACAGTTCACTAGTTGTATAAAGGAGCACCAAACCACCACTGGGCAGCAGGAGCTGCAAAAACGGATTTTTCTGTGCAGATTTCTAGAGCATCCCACAGCCATTAGTGAGAGTGTAAGCTCTCGGCCACGTTGGTGATGGTGGTTTCCTTCTGACAGGCGAGTGAGGAGATAATGACTGACTACTTTTCCTGGAAATGTTCATATTTAGTCTGCATGTGAATGTTTATTCTGTAGCAACCTAAATTCTTCTACCTTAGGTAACATTTTTAATAACATTTGGAGCTCCTCTGACACATGCCATCTCTGTGGGAAGAAAAACACATGGAACATATTTAGTGATTTCCTTTTGTAAAGTCTGCATACCATTTATCTGAGAGCTTTATGCAGGTTTTATATAAATTTCAGGGTTCTTCAGGAGGATTTCTTCAACATTTAACATCTTGCCTGACAGTATTTGTCCTTTTTTTTTTTACATCCTCAGCATTTTATCACATCGCTTCAAAGTACATTTCTGTAGTCCTTTATGTTCTCTTCCCCTCATTTTTCCACTACATTGAGAATTGTTAGGTGTTAGATTGACAGAGAGTGAAAATTAAGCGGTCACACGGCGATAATTGACTCCTAGTCACTTTGTATGCCTATATAGGTGTTCGACGTGTGTGATAATTGCCTGAAGTCATATACAGTCTTCATCATGATGTGACATTGATTTATAGGGGGAATAAAGTACACACCATCCCCATTACAGACATTGGAAGATGTATGAACAGTTGCCGTGCCCCATGTGATGCTATAAAGTAAGGTGATAACAATGTGTCTGACACTCATTTCTTTCTGACGAGCTCCAGACATTATAGCTAACTCCTAAAGCTCTTCCTTCATTTCATACTTTGCTAAAGGTTACCTTTTTTATTTGGCTAGATTTTTTCTCTAGAGCAACACAGCAATCTCACCACATTTAGGGTTGTTTTTTCTGATCTGCACTATCACCATAGTAATAAGAAACTGCTCATTTTAATCAGACAAACTTCTATTAAAGATCCTCTATCATTAGAAATTGAATTTGAAGCACATTTACTTTTGTGCCTTAATATTTCAGAACTGATTTGATTAAAATCACAGTTTTTTTTTTTTTCAAGTGAGATGGAATGATGAGCTGCTGGAAAGAAAATCCAAGAATGTTTCATGAGATTTTATTTTAGAGCATATTGAAGTCACAGTAAAAAAAGGCAAATAGTTTGTTTTCACTACATCAAACCGATACCAAAGATTTTGGAGAAAAAATAGGAACCCAAATTTAGGAAGGCTTGTAAAGTTAAGTACACCCAATAATCTGAAGGGTAATCGGCTCTACATTTGGAATTTATTGCGTCTATTTTGTCAAATTTCCAGACTGAAACCCTGTAATGTAGGCAACATGTACTATAGTGCATTTACAGGTTAAAGCAAACCATCCTGCATGTGATCACTGTGCACCTGTTAAATATTTTTCTTACAATAGACGTTATAGTAACATGAGTCTAACCAATCGCCCATATGCTCTGCTGATACCTTTTCAAATTTTCAGATTAAATGAACAGATTAAATATTTTTAAGATTTACAGATTAAAAATGAAGCACCGATTACAAATGTTGCACAAGTCTAAGTTTAACAGGATAGAAAATGTGTTAATAACTCAGACAACAATAGAATCCGACGTATGGGAGGCAGACAAGCAGACTTCCCCAAAAGCGTTTCTTGAAAGAGAGGCGAAAGAAGAGCGGTCACCCAGGTGTCAATGCAGTAACCTCTGCGGGAGGGAGACCACAGGTTAGTGACCACATCTTTCTGGAGGTGGATTATATACGCAACGTGTGAGTCACTAACTACTGGCCTTACGCCATTCAGTCAACAACAGAAGAGGATAAAGGTTCGCGTTCCAGCCCTCCGACTGCACAACGCATTGGCGCAGTGAGGTGCCGCACGGACAGTCCCAAGGCGGCTGATGTATCTTGATGAAGAGGACAAACACACAGATCAGAACTGAGCGAAGAAGGAAGGCAAAATAATCAGAGGTGAAGCCAAAGCGGACTGTAAAGTGACGTACTCAGTAGTCAGAGCCAGGAGGGTCAGAGATCCTGGCGTGCTGAAAGAGAAACCAGAACAGAGTCAGGAGAGGAAACAGTTCCAGGTTGGAATGCGCCAGTGCAGGCAGAAATCCGGGTCCAAAGACGAGATGCAGGTCGGGCAAGATCAGAACATGGAGAGAACACAGTTCCCAAGGCAGAACTGCCATTATTTAAGCACCATCACGAAAATACTGGAATGCTAGAGAACTCTCACCAAAATAATCTGGCCTGATGACTGGTCACGAAGGCTGGTTAAATAAGAGACTGAAGTGGAATAAATTATCCAGACCAGACATCAGTGCCAAGATAAGCGACAGATGAAATATAAGCAATTGATAGAAGAAAGAGGACCAAAGCAATACACGTCAACAATGTGATCCCCATGCATGACTGCTGGATGCAATAATGAATAATGAGCCAATGCATGCATACATCAATACCTGCCACAGGCAAAAGAAGGTCATATCAGTCAAAATATTGGTTTTGCTATTATTTGTGTTTGTGTGCAGAAAAGCTTGCTTGCATTTCTGTGTAGAAGGAGTGACTGAGGTGATGATGCTGTACACAGAATCCTACAGGTATGGTGTCACGACTTTTTCATTTGTAAAATAATGTCCTTAAACTGTGATACTGAAAATTTGCCAATACCCAATATTAGCATACATACTTCATATCATACATACTTTTGTTGCTTGCTTTATGCTGTAAGATGTTAGCAAAAACTTAATGAAGTGATTTTACTAAAATAGAGCACAAAAATAAGATAATATGAGGACAAATAACCCATATTAACCAATAACTTACAAAAACTACAAACATAAGCAGAGCACTTTCTATCAGCACCAAAATATTTTAGTTTTAGGAGCTGCAACTAACGATTATTCAAGCAAATAAATTTGGTTGATTTTTTCCAACTTGCCATCGTTCAATTAATAAAAAGCATAGCAAAACATCCCTCAAAAGAATAATTTTTTAAGAATGTAAACCAGGTGAAGCTAAAACGTTTCCGCTTGAGGAGTTCTGGATAGAAAATTTTGATTGATGAAAAAGTTTTTTTATGTTGGTATAATTACTGCTCTAGAATTTCAGGTCACTGTGTCAGCTAAAGGAATGTTTTAGAGTCTCTAGAATTTTACTCTATACTTAGTTAACGGTTAATTTATCGAATAAATCACTATCAATCAATAAATTGTTTCAGCTCTAGATATATTTAGATGTCAGTCCCTATTTCAGTTATATTGACCCAGGCTAATATTGGATCAGAACAGCCCTACTTCCCCCATACTAGTTTTACCATGAAAGGATGTTACTGTAATGAAAAAAGTTTTCATGTTCTCTGGGTTGTCCTTGGGTTTGGGGTGAGTGTGTGTCCCATGGTTGTATGGCTCTGCGTGTCTCTAAGATGCCCTGCGACAAAATGGCGACATGTCAACAGTGTATCCCGGACATTGGCCTCACCGTGACCCCTGACGGGAATGGGTGGGAGAAGATGGGTGGATGGATTTATTATTTTAATTAAATTCAGTTTATTTCTATAGCGCCAATTCACAACACGTCATCTCAAGAGCACTTTTACGGTTCACCAGATCATCCAGTCGAATTCCAGTTCAAAGTTTTTTCTTTCAAGAAAACCAGTTGGAATTGCATTGACTCTGCGGTTCAAATGCAATTCCTCACTCATAAAGCAAATCTTAACTGGTCCTTATTGAAACCTGCAACCTACCAAATAAGTCTGGCAGTGATGCTTCCAAATTTGGTAGGTTACAAATCTATTTGTTGTTTCAGTATAAATGAATAGAAAAAAACCCATCAGGGTTTGTGCTGTGGGACCTGGTGCCATGAGCATTAATATTCATTTCTCTTAGGATTTATTTTCCCTCTGTACCTGTGGCCTGTGTGAGAGAGAAATCAAAGATAGCAGATGTTTAGTTCAGCTGCTGGGTTAAAGTTTGGGAGCTTCCATTTTTCCATTGGTGTATGTGTGGGAGTGAATTTGGTTTTTTTTTTCACTCTTTGAACTATGCTTATCTGTTTTTGTTCTCTCATGAATGGATCTGCAGCACATTTCAGTTTCCACTTGTTTAGAGATTTGTCGTGGTAGTATTGAATCCATTCTGTCCTCACAGCTCCTCGCTGATGTTACCTTTGTTCCCCCGAAGCTGGAATTCTTCCCTGGCTTCTGGGAGTGTGAGGAAGTCTAATGGCTCCAATGGGAGTGACACCAAACTGTCTTTGATAAATTGTTTTTAAATTACAACATAATCTCATTTGTGCAGCAATTTCCTCAAGACTCCAACAGTGAAACGATTCAGGCTATGTGGGGATTGGCTTACAAATACACATACACACAGACATGCATACGTGAATTCATGCAAATGTGCACACACACACACACACACACACACACACACACACACACTGAGGGTTATCTGTTTTGGTGAGGATAGTGTTACATGACCTGCAGCTCGGAGGCTAACCAAATTACTGCCTCCAAACTACTAAAGTGGTCATTAAGGACACACTCTTTCTCTGTTTCTCTTTGTCTCTGTCTCTTTGCCTGCTGCCTCTTTTTCATCATCTTTTCCAACCCATTTCCATTATATTTCCTAATTATTTTTGCTTAATCTGTTTTTTTGTGTCATGTTTTTCACCCTCTCACTTCTCCTTCTTTCCTGAACGGCTTTAGGATTCTGGTCATTTCTCTCTTTTTTTCCAAATTGCCACCAAGTATCCATTCTTCTGCAGACTTTTTTATCTCAGTGACGCTATATTCTATTTTTATCCCGTGAAGTACTGTATGTGTCCTTTATAACAGAAACGTAGATGTAGCAATAATGCTCTATAAGGAAAAAGAGAAAACACTGAATGTTGTCCATTTTAAAACCAACATTAATGTGATTTTTGAAAATAATAAAATATTTGTAGCCTGTAGGTACTGTAGCATTTCTCCAAATGTTATTTAAAGAAAAAGTCAACTATAGGCACATATACAGTGAGATATTGCTTTTGGGACTATGCTAGGATGACCACACGTCCTCTTTTGCATGTGCAATTTTTACGTCCCTGGAGAATACGACAGAGTACTTAGGGCCAGGCTAGAGATTTTTTTTCTTCTATATCGACAATAAAGTTGTAACATTAAGAGAATAAAGTCATAAAATTACAAGAATAAAGTCGTAACGGGAATAGTCATGAAATTATAAGAATAAAGTCATAACATTACAAGAATTAAGTCATAACATTACAAGAATAAAGTCGTAAAATTACGAGAATAAAGTTTTAAAATTACGAGAATAAAGTTTTAAAATTACGAAAATAAAGTTGTAAAATTATGGGAATAAAGTTGTAAAATTGCAAGAATCAAGTCATAACATTACGAGAATAAAAGTCTTAAAAATTTGAGAATAAAGTCGTAACATTACGAGAATAAATCCTTAGAATTATAAAGAATAAAGTCGTAACATTACAAGAATAAAGTTTATTCCTGGTCCTTGGAGGACACAGCTGCTGAAATAAAAGTCGCCTTAAGACAGCTAGTTTGCAGTGAAAATAAAGGCCATGTGAAGTTTTGCAGAGTTCACGACCCTGATATACTGCCACTAGTATGATATTCCTATATGGTCCCTTTCTATGCGCATGTTCTAAACATGGGGGAACTCCCATGTGTTATATAAATGCAATTTCATTCCTCAACATGACTCCAAATCCTCTTTTTACATTCTGTTAAGTATCTTGTTTGGATAGTTTTCCAGGAATCTTCCATCCTGCTTCTAAAGCAGGGACAAACTGTACGAGTTTTTTACCCTTTTCAGGCCCCATTCTCCAGTCATGTGAGACCTTTTTGAGATCGGGCCGTAGTTTCAGCTTGATCATTCATCCCAAGGCCATGTAGTATGTACAGGGGGTAATGAGGGGCGATTAGCTTCGCGTGACCCTCCTGATCAGGAATCATGAGGTCCGGGGAAAATCTAACATTTTTGACATTCAGTCGGGCCGTCATGAGGTGTTCAACATGGCAAATCCTGCTGTTGAAGCAGAGCTTCTGAGCTCCATTTAGCAGAACTTTTGAGCACTGAGCATGCGCGAAAACAAGGGAGTTCTTTTCTTCCAGATTGGACGCAGTCCAACCAGCTCCATGTCTCGTGTTGAGACTGACGCGGTGGTTTTTGGATGTGCAGTGTGAGCAGGTAGATCTTATCAGAGCCGTAGAGCCGCACAGGTGTCGGATCTATCAAAGGTGAGCTGTGCAGTATAAAAACGTGAGCTATTTCCCCATTGGCGCATCGCTAAAAAATGTACAAACCGGATCTATCAACAGCGCGTATAAAAGGATTTTGGTCTTTTAAAACGCGCTAAATAGCGCCTCTTATCCTATTTAGTACTTTTTTCTGCAATGAATATGCAATATAGGGCGTTTACACGCAAAAGTGCGTCTTTGTGGGAGGAGAACATGTAAATATATTAATTTAGCACCTCAAGTAAAGTGACTATATCAAAACCTGAAAGCAATTTTGCTAACGGTATCTCGACTCCTTATATTTAACCGAACGCCTCAAAAGAAGGTTGCGCAATGGTCTGTGGCGCGCACTTGCGCATCACATGGCAGGCTGTTATTGTCGCGAAGAAGGAGACAGACGAAATGCAGCAAGGAGACGCGAGAACGCGATTTTTTCACCTCGCGGTGAATATTTGTGGAATGAACGAAGGAAACGATCATCAAAAACATATCGCTTATCCAGCATTGCCATTTTGGAGCTGTTGGGGGAACTCCTAATGGATTTGGAGCCAGCCACAAGTGAGTGCACCTTTACCTAATACCAGATATCACAAAACTCCTTGCAAACATTGCCACTTTTTGCATCTGGGATCTCCCAATCTGGTTTTTCAGAAGTGCTGTCCGACGTTCTAAATGCCATGTCGCCTGACGCCCTATCGGAGAACCCCGACCTCCCCCCTGCGCCTGTGGAGCAACATGCCAATGCTGCGGGATGTGTAGTCATCTTATCCACAGTCCCATTGTGAGCCATTAGGTATGTGCTTTTTTCTACAGGCTAGCCCCATACAAACAACCAGTTTTTGTTTGTTTGTTTGTTTTTTTACTGCAGTGAAGTAGAAATTCAGCCACATACCACCTTAGGGAATAAAGGTTGCCAAAGTTTATGTGTGTATATATATATATATATATATATATATATATATATATATATCTATATATATATATATATATACACTCACCGGCCACTTTATTAGGTACCCCATGCTAGTAACGGGTTGGACCCCCTTTTGCCTTCAGAACTGCCTCAATTCTTGGTGGCATAGATTCGACAAGGTGCTGGAAGCATTCCTCAGGGGAGTTTGGTCCATATTGACATGATGGCATCACACAGTTGCCGCAGATTTGTCGGCTGCACATCCATGATGCACCTCCCGTTCCACCACATTCCAAAAGACGCTCTATTGGATTGAGATCTGGTGACTGTGGAGGCCATTTGAGTACAGTGAACTCATTGTCATGTTCAAGAAACCAGTCTGAGATGATTCCAGCTTTATGACATGGCGCATTATCCTGCTGAAAGTAGCCATCAGAAGTTGGGTACATTGTGGTCATAAAGGGATGGACATGGTCAGCAACAATACTCAGGTAGGCTGTGGCGTTGCAACGATGCTCAATTGGTACCAAGGGGCCCAAAGAGTGCCAAGAAAATATTCCCCACACCATGACACCACCACCACCAGCCTGAACCGTTGATACAAGGCAGGATGGATCCATGCTTTCATGTTGTAGACGCCAAATTCTGACCCTACCATCCGAATGTCGCAGCAGAAATCGAGACTCATCAGACCAGGCAACGTTTTTCCAATCTTCTATTGTCCAATTTCGATGAGCTTGTGCAAATTGTAGCCTCAGTTTCCTGTTCTTAGCTGAAAGGAGTGGCACCCGGTGTGTTCTTCTGCTGCTGTAGCCCATCTGCCTCAAAGTTCCACGTACTGTGCGTTTAGATATGCTCTTCTGCCCACCTTGGATTGTAACGGGTGGTTATTTGAGTCACTGTTGCCCTTCTATCAGCTCCAACCAGTCTGGCCATCCTCCTCTGACCTCTGGCATCAAGCGAGGGCATTTTCTGCTCCACAGAACTGCCGCCAGCACTGGATGTTTTTTCTTTTTCAGGCCATTCTCTGTAAAACCCTAGAGATGGTTGAGGTGTGAAAATCCCAGTAGATCAGCAGGTTCTGAAAAACTCAGACCAGCCCTTCTGGCACCAAACAATCATGCCACGCTCAAAAGTCACTCAAATCACCTTTCTTCCCCATACTGATGCTCGCTTGAACTGCAGGAGATTGTCTTGACCATGTCTACATGCCTAAATGCACTGAGTTGTCGCCATGGGATTGGCTGCTTAGAAATTAAGTGTTAACGAGCAGTTGGACAGGTGTACCTAATAAAGTGGCCGGTGAGTGTATATATAATTTATTTTTTGAGGGGTGGGGGTGTCACTGTAAGATTAAAAATTTCTTAATGCACTAGTTTGCACAAACTACTTTGCCGCAGCAAACCACAAAATGCGAAAACCATCATTTAAATAGGGCGCTCCAACAGTTTTGCACCTGCCACCAGTTACGCGAATCGCCTCTTGTTAAATCACCCGCTAGAACCACATGGTTCAGCCCCTCTCACGCTAAAAATTCCAGTTTGCGAAGCAAATTACTGCACGCGAAAATTGGATCTTGATAAATCCCGCCCAGTGTGAGATTATGTATCAGTGGGTGTGTGCTTGTTTTTAAAGTCAGAGGGAATTCATATTTAAATGTCAAAACCATTCTGGCTTAAAACATGTATATAAATATACTCATTATCAGATCGATATTTACTAAAAAGTTATACAATTTCTATTTAAAAAATACTGTCTTATAATCTGTGTTTGTTTGTTTTTCGCATATCTTCTGCAGGCCAGTTGTTATACGCCAGCCTGAACACCTAAATTCGCCAATCATATATCAATGGCCATCTGTCAATCAAATTGTTTTGGTCATAGCATCTTGATTCATATGTCGCAGAGCTAATATACGCACTCCAATCTCATTTACTTTATTCACTTATTCACTAGTCGTGCACCACGCGGGAGAATTTGGAAATGCAACGGGTTGGAACAGCCACTTCCCTAATACGACTTTAAGTGCTCAGTGCAGAAGGAAAGAATATGTTTGGTTTTCAAATTAGTTTTTAAGGTCCCTTAAAAAAATTGAAAATGTAATTTGCATTTAATATTATTATGTGCTTCCAAAATTCAGGAGAAGTCGAAGTCATCGTACAGTTGGAGCTTTAGCTGCGTGCAACATCTGAAAATATTGCACAGTGTATGCCCGCCTTAACAATGATTAAACTGATTAAATTATTAAAACAAGCTTGCATCCAAGAGGTCTCTAAACATATTCCTCAGAGAAAACCGGAAATAAGCCAAATATTTTTTGAGTTACTGTCAAAAGTATTTAGACTGCTTTGTTTTTTATGCTTTAAAAGGTACAGTGATGTTTTATTTTTTAAGTAGTGTTACAGTATATGAGCTATAGTGAGAGATTTACATCATACATCCAGCAGAGCATTGTCTGGATGGCATCAGCTTGGATAAAAAGGAAGAGGTTTGGATTGTAAATAAGCACAAGGACAAATTGGATTTCTGCCCTGCTGAAATAACCCAAGGTCCACAGAAATTTCACAGCAAATAAGCTGAAAGGAATTCATTAAACATATTTATTCCTCAGTGGAGTTTGAATTAGTTATTTACTAGATTGTGCTAAACTGTTCATATTTCTGCAAAATAAGCATCAACATTATTTTTTCAATCTTACATTTCTTACGCAATATAATTTCCTTACACACTAAATCATCCTTGCTGGGTTTAAATAATCACAAATGCTGCTTCTTTAAGCTGTTTGGATATAAAAAGCTCCATTTTTAGTTTGACATCCACCTGGCAGCTCTTCTACATCTGCATCCCTCTGGGGAATCACTTTGCCTCAAACCGATAAGCTTCATGTGAGTTCTGTAAGGGCGGCCTCCACCTGAGTGGGCAAAACCCAAACCTCAGTGATGGCAGGTCTCTGTGTCTACAGCAAGCATATTTTTATGTTGTCACCAAGGTTACTCAGCAGGCAGGTTTCACTTGAAACAAGACAAAAAAAGATCAGAATCAGCCTGAAGCTCCATCAGATGATGCAAAGGGAATCAATTTCCGATGTTTGGATCCATCAAATCCACCGTTTGCCATCCAACAGTCTGCTATTGAGATTAATGAGACCAGAAACTTGCTCTGATTGATTGCTGTTGATCAACTTCAGGGTGTGATGTAGACCATGTGCTTTATATCTAATCCACGGTAATGCTTTGATAAGAAAATATATGTTTTCCTTAAGATGGTTATACACAGACAGGCCTCCTTGTTTTAAATGCAAAGATGCTCCAAATGACATTTTCTACCCTTTCTACAGTCAAACCATTAAACTAACGCTAAGGTCCTCACTTTAATAGTGAAATGCTCCAAACTGTCCTCACTTTGCAGCAAATACAAGCCCCCTAAACACACACACTCACACATAATGTATATAATGGGCTTTAAGCTGTTCCATCCAACACTGGCTGCAAACAGCCACAGGCCCCAGTTCACAAGCTCATTAGGTGGAATGTAAACACATCTTAACGCAACGAGTGATCAGGAAAATTGTTGTTCTTACCGAAGGAGAGACATAAATTGCTTCCTATATTTGAAGCAAATATCTATCATAAATCATCTGAAAGGCTAAATGTGAAATATGCCTGGCATAAAAACTGACTGCTGATTCTATTCTTGATCTGTTTGATTATCAAAGTATCCATTTGATCTGTTATTTCTATTACTGGAAAATGATAGAAATGAGAAATCCGTGCTTTCAGTCATTCACCATTTAAAAAAAAAATTAAAATAGAAAGTATTTGGTTACTTAAAGGAAAAGTTCGGTCAGCAATGAATAATGGATTATTATTTATCCCTGAAACTAACACGTTTGCTTTGATCTAATAAATTTAGAGTTAATCAGTAAAACAATAAAACAATAATTTTCGTGGCAATCACTGAGTCTGGGAGCCGCCATTTTTGCCCAAATATAGTAAAATCCCTCCCTCCTGCCATCTTCCAGCCCAGTGACGCTTCACGGTGCGGTAAGCCCTAGCGCCATTCTCCCCGCTTTACAAGCAAAAATCAATGGGAACTACTAGACACATCTGCAATCAACAACAATTATTGAAGATTTCCAGAGGACTTCACCATTGAAATTCACCAGAGCTATAGTGAAACTGACAATGCCCACGTGCATGGCAGCTGGATGCTGGAATACATCGCAGTAAAAGTGAAAAAACAGAGTTTTTCCACCTTTTCGATTCCTGATCCTCCACGGACGGGTTGGTCGTTGCCGGATCGCCAACTTAAGAAGAGGGAGTGATTTGCCATCAGACTTCTGGCCAGAGAAAAACCCGTGCATTATGTAGCCAACATTTGGAAGAAGAATGTTTTCTAGCTGACTGGGATAATGGCAGCGTTGTGACAAAACACCAGATACAGCACTGGGACTTGATCAACAGCCGATACCGCACCGTGACGTCACTAATACCAGTAGGTGGCAGTAGTGTTCTTTGACAAACATGGATGCCTCCAGTAAAAAGCACATTCACATGGAAATGACTCTGAATTAAAAAAACACTGATCATTTAATGAACAGTATGGAATGATTGCATATTTAAAAATACTTTCTCTCAGAAGTTTTAATTCTGAATATGACCAGACTTTTCCTTTAAAACAGCATCAGTTCTTAAAAGTAATTCAACATAAATCTTTGGAAATTTGAGCAAATACAACATGTGAGAATTAAACTGTTAAGCAAGCAACGGCATATTTATTATTCTCAATTTTGACAAGATAGATAATGCTTAAATTCAATCAGCCAAATAATGAGCTGATCAATATGTGTTTAGTTGAACGTATAATAACCAAGCTATAGAACCTTTTCATTACTGTGTTTAAAGTTCAAGTATTTTAATATTAAATTCTTACATTTTGCATAAAAAACGTTGTGTCTTTGTGTGAAGGTCTAACCAAAGCAACGTATTGTTGCACAGCAGGCCCGTTGACAAAAAGCATACTCGATAGAGACAACTGAAATTGTTTTGATATTTCAACATTCAACCAGTGTGAAGATATAAAGAAAGCTTTTCTTACACTCTCTTTGGGGAGACAGTGACGCTTGCAGCTGGGGGGGCTTTTGGTTTGAACCCCAGCGTTCATCTCAGCTGTTGTTTCCTTGGCCAACATTCACTTGCACTGTCTACTGAGGGCGGTCACCTCTGTCAGAGTGCCCCAGGGCAGCTGTGGCTACCCTGTCTGTCACTATCAGTGTATGAATGACAGATTGTAGCGATAAGCAGCTTGGAGTCCCGTAAGTTGATAAGCCATTGACTTTTCTGCACCTTTATACAATTCCTTCATGCTATTATTTTGCATCAGTTCAGCTATAGCCCACCACATACATATGATACTCAAGACAGACTTAAAAATAATTTAAAAAAAACCTCAGCAATCAGATTTCTACAAATCATTTAGTAAAAATAATTAGTTTTCTCCTTTTATCATTTGCATCTTTTTGGCTTTGTTTTTATTCATTACAACTGTCTTCTATGTGTCTGTTGCTATTAAGATGTCATATGCTGATATTCTCAAACAAGATTTTTCTTTGTTTAGTTAATTTTAGCTCGAAATAGAAGATCTAATTTTCTAAATGTAATATGCAATAAAGCTAAGAATCCAGCCAGAAGCTAAAGGTAGGGCTTTTAGCTCTTTTTTTTTTCAATCATATTTAACAGGATCAACAAACTTTTACCTTTTGCCTTGTTGGTTTAAATCAGCTTATATCTCTGGTATATAACATCACGCTATGCCTTTTAAGATTTTTTGTATTTACTTCTCTTTTACCTTTCCTGCCATGTTCACTCCCATTGTACTGTTTACCACTACTCTAACTTCACATTGATTATCTTTCTTTGCTGCAGCCTAAACTTCAGGACTGATTGGAGCAGATCTACTTCATTTATGGGTCAAAGCTTTTTACCCTCTACAGGATGTAGAGGTAAGCCTGGCTTATGCGGCTCTGATACCACATGTTCCTGCGCTTCCATCTAAAGTTCAAACTCTGCACTGACATTCAAACATATTTGTGGCTGCTGTCAAGGGGGCCATGATTATTAGCCTAAATGCACACAGCAGGTTTTGCTGCTTAGTTCTGATTTCTTGTTAAAATCAGATTTTCTTACTAGAATTTAAGGGTGTTGTGCAACTTCACCTGAAGATTATGATTATATCAAATAACTAGGAACTGGAAGTTATACATAGTTAATTAATAGTTTTTTTCAAAATTGTATTGTATTGTATTGTACCTTTGATTTGATTATACCAGTAATTTGCAGAGTTATAAGGTTTGTTAGTCTTTTAGGTTGAGGATTTGTAATGATGTTTTTTGCGCTGATGACTGGCTTAATTACTAACTCAATTCACCTGTCTAACTGTGCCAAGTTTCTAATGATTACTCATCTGATCCACCTGCTTCTCCCTCTATTTAGGCTGCTTGCATCCAGTCATCAGAGCCTGATTATTCTCAATATCTCTAGTCAGTGGTGAGAGTGTTTTTAGCACCCATGAGTGTTTCTGATTACCTGATCCTGACCTTTTCTGCCCCTTAACCACTGAGCCTGCCTGGTCCTGTTCTGGTCTATTTACCTAACCTGGCTTCGGACACTTGGTTTTTCTTGGCTCGAGTCAGGCTTACAAGAGTTTTTTTTTCATTAGCTGCAATTTCAGGCTACTTAAATAGGTTTGACTACTTAAATAAACTCAGTCAGAGAGGTGTGACATCAGAGGGAAGTCGTTCCTGTTATATCAATGAAGGTTAATCTCAATAAGGGGGCATTCACACCTACCATATTTGGTCTGCTGGTTTTTCCCTCTTGGTCAAGACTTTTGTGAATGTTTGAAAAAATGTAAAGAACCTGTGTCCGCACCAAACAACCGCACAGAGACCAGCTTTTTGAACTGGTCTGAGTCTGCTTCTAAAGAGACTGTGGTCTTAATACAAACTGTAATCTGACCTAAATACAGAAAAATGTGTTTCTGTGGGCCCTGAAAGCCACCATAGCAATGAACATACAATTGAAATCGTACTTGTCCCTCTTTCTGTTACTTAGCAACACTGCGCTGCCAGATAGCAGTGGCTCTCCCTCGGCTTGTAGGACGTATTGCCCGTCACTGTCTCAAACTTTGAAATGTCTTTTAAAGTCTTGAAATTTACATTGCATGAGCTGCTCTTCGCGTTCTCAGTTGTCTTGCCGCTGTAAAAACAGCATATATATGCAAAACAGTGCTGCATGCAGGACTCCCAGATTGGTTTTCCTCAGCATCTGTTCTCTGTCCCGCTGCATTTTTGGCCCATGGAAATAACGGTAACCAGATGCTTGACTTTGTGAGATGTTACAAAAAAATAAAGTGCACGTTTGGTCTGGACCCTAAGAGATGCACAGGAGACATGTTCAAACCCCAGGCATATAAAAGATAAATAGGCTCTTTAAAGGATGATTTAGACGATGTGTCTCAGCTTCAAGCAGCACTTTTTTCTTCTTCTACAGTTTTTAATGCTGTCTTTCTTCTCTACAACTGAGGTAAATGTGACTTCATTAATTATTTACTACATGGATTGGTGTTTAAGCCTTGTAATTACCCTTTGGTGGAAGAAGTAAACTCTAGATCTGCAGTGAAGGAAAGAAATGAAACAGTTATGTGCTGCAGATAGGGAGGGAGGAACCGTGACAAATATTAAGTAAGTAATTAAGTGAGTTATTGAGTAAGTATTGGCATTAATAAGTGTGACATTTAGGGTGACAGAGACATTTATCTCCCAGCAATCCTTTTGTAGCCTATATTCCCACTACATTTTAAGCCCTGTTCATTGTTTACAGTTGACTAAAATAAAGAATGAATGAGCGAAATACAAGAAGTGTTAAACTTGGGATGGTTACCTTTAGCCATTTAGAGGAGAATTAAAGAAACACGTAATTAGCATCGATCTTTACTTTTATACAACCTATGCACTGACATTGCTTCAGATTTTGTGATTTTTCAACCAGGATACTAAATATAATTTAGCCGGAAGGTTTGGTCTTGATGCATACCATTCCTGGGAATAACAACTGTGCAAGTTTTAAGGTTAAATTATTGTATTTATTTGTTTCCCATAATTACCTTGAAAAATCACAGAGGTGTTAAAAAAGTGTTCCTTTTACCACAGCTGCCTCTAAAGGCTTCGTCAGTCAGTTCATTAGAGAGCGAATCAGGTCATGCTCTCTGGGTGTGTGCGTGGGAGTGACGTAGTGTACTGCACTCTTTCGCTAACCTGGCTGCTTTGTTGAGTCTCTGCTGCAGGGCCGTGCAGAGACCACTAAAGGGGCAGGTGCTCAAAAAAAAAAAAAAAGGGCACATCTTATCGCATTTTATATATATAGAATATTAACAAAGTCACATAGCTTTCAGAGTTTAATGAACAATGATAAATTACAAAATTGTAGGAACCCAGCCACAATCAAAGCTAAGGAAATATCTCTACACAGAACATAGAACTATGCATATGTAAAATATTTTATTAGTAATTTCTTTCTGCAGGTCTATTTTCTTATAGGAAAGTATTACAATATTCAAACCTGCAATTTAGCCAAAGATGCAAATCAGAGCTGGACCACCAGACATATTTTGTCTTTACAGAATTAAACTGTTAAAAATGCATACAAGGGCACAATGCAACCTTTTAGTGTACTGTAATCTATAAAAAGAATGTCTGCCTGGTTTGCTGTACTGATAGTGGAGATGGAGACGGTCCATTCAGAAAAGCAGAGCTGCTGCATCAAACTTTAACGTAGAACTGCAGAAAAAAAAAAGAACAAAAGCAAACATTTTATTAATGCATGTCACCATGAGAAAAGCCTACTCTGTTTGTGTCTTAGTGTATTTTGTAAGTACCTATATACATTTTCTTCAATCTTTCCCCTTCGTTTTTTCTTGTCAGTTTCTCTTTTCTTTTTTTCCTCATTGTCTCATCTTTTCTGTGTTGAGTGAAGATCAATGTCTTATTTATTTCAGTCTCTTGCCTTTCTTTTCCCCCCAAACTAAATCCAAGATTATGATGCAAAAACTTATTTTCCGTCATGGTGATTTAACTGTTTAAAAACAAATTTCCAACTTGTAAGCATTTTTGCTATTTTTGTTCTTTTTTGTTCACAGCAGCAGTTTTCTGTTAGCCATGTCTTTAAAAATGTTAATAACCTCACTGTGAATGATTGGCTCATCCTTCTCGATTGCCAACAAAAGAAGGTCTGACAACCGATCCTCCTTGCATAAGCTGCGCAGTTTTGTTTTCACCAGCTTCATACATTATATCTATCATATATCTATCATGGTAGTTCTGGATGAGTTCTCCTTTAAGATACATTTACCTAACGCTAGAATAAATGCAATGTACACTCATGCAGCAAAGGAAATGAGAAAAAATCAGACATATATCCATTATGGAGATGATAGGTTTTGACGGGCTTATGTGCCCTATTGCATAAGTAATACTGAAGAAACGTCCTACTATCATTAATCATTACCAGGAAGCTTTTAGTTATCTTGCTTTGCTAGCAGTCATTAGCTAAAGCGCCAGCTCATAGCACAAGAACAACAGCCTACCGTCTGTAAGGATAAAAATACTGAATCGATAGATAAGAACAGCTTTTCCTCACCTGGCTGTCCTCGCTTCTTGCAGCAGTTCTTCAGAGAAAGCATGCCGCTGCCCTATACTCTCCTCCGCTTAAAACCGCCACTTGCTTAAAAGTAGAGAAATTACAATAACGCTCAAAGTTTTCCGCTGTCTGACAAGTAGCAAGCCTACTCCAGTATTTTCACTAACATTATAAAGCGACGACAAAAAACTGTTCTGTAATCATTACAGAACAAAGTTTTTGTGAATTAAAAACATAATTTTCAATGTAAAAGACTAAAAGCACAGAGTAAACAGTGTTTTAGATCAAACAATACTGCATCATCCATGTAGCTCATTTGGTTTCACTTACATGTCTATTCAGGTTGACATTAGAGAGGCGTGTGCAGACTGAAGATACAGCCATCCGTCCCTGATCATGGCTGGATCTTTGGCTTAGGGCCAACGAGCAGCGCACAAAGTGTGGTGGAATATTCGCTACCTTTAGTCCGCAGTTAGTCAGCTTTATCTGACTGTGCGAGAGGCAAGGGCGTCACACCGGGCAAAAGGTCAGCTGTAAACAATGTGACCGGAGGGTTTATTGTATTGTTTTTCTTTACAAAATTTATAATAATAATTTCAGTACATGTGTCAAATAAAAAAAAAAAGGGACCAAAAGGGCACATTGGGATCATGGAGCAAAAGGGGCAGGTGCTCAAGCCCCCTTAGCCCCCCCCTCTGCACGTGCCTGCTCTGCTGTCAGTGACACCTTAGCAAAAGAACTGTTTCTGAAGTGGCATCACAAAGGCAAATAAAACCCTGTCACAAACTCCACACAGGGGTAAGAAAATAGTGAAACCAGAGAAAAAGTCTGATTGGCAACAGAAAAGGACGGGAGTAAATGTTGGGGCAGTTTACAACAATTAGAGGAAGATTATATCTGCCCTGGGGAGGCGAATAGGCCCCCAGAGTAACCAGTTTTACCTAAAAAGGGAAGATGCTGTGGCAGAAATCTTTTATTTATGACAACAAATAATTAGACATTATAGGTGTAATGTTAAATCGTTTGTGCCTCGAAAACTCTTCTGTCATTTAACTTGTCACCAAGGGGAGGCAAACTTCTGCAACAACATTGGAACTGTTAGATAGAACAGATGCTAGGATTGGTTTGGTTCCATCATTTGGTTCATTGATACATTCTCTCTAAAGGTCCTGGAAGATTTAGGGTTTGAATGTTTTCTGTCCATGAAAAAAAAAGTCTCTGGGATGCCTCCCTGAGAATTTCTGTAAATGCACTTTTTGTAATGGTAGTTTTTTTTGCAATTCTTTCAAATTATCGTCTTTTGCTTTTACTTTGACAAAGTATACACAGCAATAGATTTCACAAAACAAATTTGCATTTCAAGTAATAAAAATACCTTTCACATCAGATATGGGGGATCTGGAGCTATCAAGTCATCTTGATGTTACATATTTTTTCTGACCAGTCACTTAACTAGGGGAGTCCCATCTGGTTTAACCTGTGCGGATTGAACACACCTGGTTCAGTGGTTCGGTGGAACAAAACCCTGCGGTTTTATCGTACAGTGTGAGCTGTAGCTGTGTTCAACAATTGAAAAAAATCGCACAGTGTAGGCCCGGGTTAACAGTGAGTTGGACGTAGCAGCTTCAGTCTTTAGTTAGAGAGAAGAGTGACTCTCCTCCGTTTCCCCATCGAAATGCAAAGCTTCCACTTACCTTCCATGAATTAAAATGTGGGATGTACGTATATATAGTAATGTATCATTTTAAAACAGAACAGAAAACCTTTTATTATTCTCATTTATTATTTTAAAGCTTTTTCGTTAAGGTCAATCCCTCCCTGCATCTAATTTACAAGCAGACCAATCTACTGTATCTTCTTCTGCAAACTGTATTTAACTTGAATCTGACAAGATTGATTTATGTCGCTTGATTCAGATCCAATATCATTGGACATTTAAAATTTATAGAGTTCATCTTTAGTTTTAGAAAGATTTTGAGTGTTTAATAAGTTAAGGTAGAAGAATTAAGGCACTGTGGTTTTGAAAAAAGTGTTACACATATTTACGTCCAACAAGCTGCTTATTAAATATGTGGCGGCAATCGTTGCTGCGGCTGGACTGCAAAGTGGTTTCGAGCAAAGCAGAATCCTCTACTGGATAAAAGGTTTACAATATTAATGGGTCTTATCTTAGTAAACTTTCCAGTTCTAAATGTTTTAGCTTGTCGGTAGGTGCATCTGGCACCTTTCACTTAGCACCCCTCAGCTTAAAAATAATATTAA
>JAGKQL010000001.1:48533728-48577531 GCA_018398635.1 Cyprinodon brontotheroides | reverse complement strand
GCCAAAAAACTTTTAACAAACAGAATCTAAAATACAGATCATTTACTACCTTAACTTGGCTGTAAACATTTTACTCTAACTGACCAATCAGAGGACAGAAAAGGCTGTATGTATGGTATGCCCTATATATATATATATATATATATATATATATATATATATATATTTGTTATATATTTGTACCACCGCATTAAAATTGGTTCTTAAGAGTAATAAAAGAGCATTAAAATGCATTAAATTAGAGTTTACTCATTCCTGTATAAACCCTGTGATAGCTGGATGACATGTTTCTCAAATGGGCGTTATGTGAAAGTAAAAAACATCCATTTAATATTTGAATAGCCTTATAATACTAAAATACTCTTTTATTTTTACTGTTAGTGATAAATCATATTGTTTTTATTTTTTATTTTTTAAGTGCTCAAAAATTTTGATTGATTGATTAATTTAGATTTTTAGAAAAATAAAAAAAAAAGTGTTTTAGAACTAAGGTCGACTGCTTGATGTCCAAGAATCAATATTTTCATTGGTCCTTCTGGGACTAAAGAACGTCTCTGTCTCATAACTTCCACCTATTTTCATTTACAGAAAATCAGATCATTTCCTGTAAAATAGAAAAAGTACATGCAATGATTCTCTGTATCCCAAGAAATATATATTTAAAAGTGGATAATTCTGTTTTAGCATGATTAAAATGATCCTTTGCTTCTCATTTGTGGAGATCAATCACTTCAAGCTTAACAGTCTTGCCTCTAGCTAATAGCAGTCAATTATTATAGTAACAGGTGAGCAGGTAAAGCTCTTTTAGCACATTTTCACTGGAAAGTTGTCAATATTGCTTCCCTCCTCAGCGTGGGACTCTTTAGTATATTTTTCTCCCAGCAGCACTTGGCAAAGAACCACGAACAATGCTGTTGATAGTTACTGTTTCCAGGAAGAATTGCCTAGTGTGTTTTTACATGTTTATTTTTATTAAATAAAAAGAGCATATAAGGTGAAGTTAAATCCCGATTTGTTCAGTTTCCCTCATCTGCCTGCATTTAAGGAGGAGAGCTTCACTCACACCGAGGTCCCCATCTTGGTTCATTGTTTTCACTTCTTTTCTTATTTTATACTACAGCAGAAAAAGAGATTTAAAATGACAGGTCTAAGCTAAATTTCCATGACTATAGAGCTATAGAACATTGGTTGGGCTGAAAATGGTATATTTGCTGTTCTATGAGCCCTAATGCAAGCCTGGTTAAAAGCCCTAGAATGAATCCTCTTTTCCCGGACATGTCCTACTTCATACCTAAAAAAATGTCAAGAGGGGAGTTTTCGAAATCCTCCGGGATTTTGGTCGACTACAGTCGACTACAGGGGACAGAGCGAGCGAACCCAACCTGGTGATGGTAGCCTGGACACTGGCGGCTTTATGCTTCCAGCCGCCTTCCTTAATAACCCCCAGCCCCCCTCCTCCAGCTGAGGACGGGCGGCTCATGGCTCTCAAGTGTCCTCCTCTTCAGAAACCCAAATATGGTCAATATGCTAGCATTGTTATCAACAGCTTAGCGACAGAATCCTACTTCCAGCTTGTGGTTGTGATGGCCTTACGGTCGTAACAACCCTTCGTTTCAGTAAAAGAAGTTTAGCAAATCCTGCTTTGAACTGTCCAAGATTTAGAAAGCTGTCTTTGGTAAAATGATTGGAGCACATGAACAGCTGAGCAGCAAACTTTTCGAGGAACTTTTGATAGACAAAAATAATACATGAGCTGTCGAGTCTTTGCAGGGATCTTCTAATAAACAAAAATATGTTCTCCTTTCTCCATGCAGCCTGGAAAACTGCATTTACCCCAGTGGTTCTGGCTCCTTTCCAATAGAGAAACTGCCTGCTTTGTAATCATTGTAGAAGTAAACCCAACTGCAGACTAAACAGCTAAACTTCTTCCATCTACCTCTATTCATGTTCTTGGGCCGTGAACCAGTGGGCTGGTCTGGATGTCAATATCAGGGCGTGACAAAACTACAGGCCAGAACCAAATAAGGCCACATCCCTGAGTTTGGATTCGACTGTTTAATTGTGGAAGTTTAGAATTGTGAGAGTTGCAAAGAAAGGTGTTGATGGGGTTTGAACTTCTCTGTACGTCCATTTCACCCACTCAACTATCGTTATTCATCTGTGACAATGGAAACTCCGTTTTGCATTCTATGACCCTTTTAATGAAGTACCGATTGGATATTTTTTCCCTTTGTTTTTCTTTTTGGAATCCATGTTATGTTTGCTTCACCTTTGTAGTTTGCACCATGTTTTTGTTTATTTTGTACATATTAGAGAGTAGCTCTGTTTTACATACAACCATTTAAATTCGGTTTGTTCTTCCTGCTTTGCTCGACTACACGGATCGTTCCATTCTGAGTGTTGTAATCTGCTTCCTCTGCTTTAGGATGAGATGAGTATTTTCTGAAGCCGATTAGATGCGTGGCATAGCAGTGTAGAAAAGACACATTACCAAAGAAGAGGAATGCACTCGGAGAAAATATCACATCTTCTTGTTTACATAAAACAGCACTCACCTTGAACCAGCTTTTTCACTAACCGCTGTACAGTAGTTGCACGTTTTTCTCTTTGTCATTTCTTTTTTCACTTCACTAAAGCAAAAAAGAAAAAGCTGAGAATCATACAGATTCATCTTCAATACCTCCCAAAGAATACATCCTGCTGCTGGAGATGTTGAGATGAGGATTTGGTTTTACTAATCCAGACCAGGTTTCCAGTCTGGTACCTCATTAAAATGAACACAACCATCATCCTGGTAATGCTGTAACACTATGCAGTTATAAAACCACTGAATTTAGGCAGATACATCACCCGGCCAATATTACCATTTTATTTCTTCCATCAGCATCGCTTTCACTGATTCTTCACATTAATAGCTAAAAGTGTCAAATGCATATATACGTAGTTATCCTATTATTTGCACTTTCTTGATCTGTTTAAGAGATGTTTCTCTGATCCACATTGAGTTTGCACAGTTTCTTATAGTCATGGTATGTATTTTCGTACATTAATGCATTATTTGCACAGATATAAATGAGGATTTTAAATTTATACAGTCATCCATGTCTTTCTGCAAATAGGCTACTGATTATATCATTGTTGTTTTCATACAATCAGAGTATGGCATTTTTATAACCGCAGTGTTCCTTCTTCTGTTTTCCTCTTGTTTGATGTGTAGATCAATCTTTCCGAATGAATGTGTTCATTTTCCTACTGTTTGGTCCTGTTGATTATTTTTCAAATCGACTAATCTGTTGAATATTTATTTGATTAATCGATCAATAAGTTGGATAGCAAAAGGTTCCTCAAAAAATATTTTTTTCAAAAGTTAACTCACCTGAAACTAAAACATTTCCTGTGGACCAGTTCTGGATAGGGCATATTGTATGGGAAAAATATTTTTATCTTAAATACAAAATGTTTACATATATATTTTTTTTACAATTTTGATATAATTACTGCTCTAAGTACAGTGCTCTAACTGCTTGGGCATCTATTCTGGATGCCTCGTTGTCGCCTGGGAGGTGTTCCAGACATACCCTATTGGGAGGAGGCCTCGTGGGAGACCCAGGACACGCTGGAGGGACTATGTCTCTGAGCTGGCCTGGTGTTGCCTGCAGGTCACCCCAGAACAGCCTGCTGCCCCCGCGAGCCGGCCCCAGATAAAGCGAAAGAAAGATGAAATGTAACTGCTCTAAGTGGGTCGCTCTGTCAGCTAAAGGTCTGTTTTACAGTGTCTATACTCCAGTTAATGATTAATCGATTACTAAATTAGTTGACAATTATAATCAATTAATCATGATTAATTGATTCAGCTATACTGCTTTCATTTGCCTACTTTTAACATTTGTCATGATCTTGGGATGTTCCTTGTTGATTTTCTGCATTTCTTTCTTGTTTTCGTTGTTAAGGTCTTGCCATACTCTTCGTTTTTATTCGTTTTTTAATTTCGTTTTTATGTTAGTGCTTTCTATTTTCTTCAAGCCTTCTATTATAGGAATGCGTTCAATCTTCCTTGAGTCATTTGTTTTATTAACCTCTATCTATATTATATCTTGATATCTGTTAAAGGTATAGAGGAGTATTTTTATGAATTTTTTAAAAGACCCGCCCTCTCTACTACTACTACTACAAAAAAAATACACATGCATAACCCTGAGAGGGAACGTCTATTACACGCGTGTGAGGACGTGCACAAGCCCATTTCTCCTGGTGCACACTCTGTTTAAAAGTTGCTGTCTGCATCGCTCATACAAGCTTACTTTCCAAAAGAAGACTTGCAATTTTTTCACTATGTCAGACTGACCACTGGTGAGTGAAAATGGGAATAAGCACGTAGGACGGCCTTACCTAAACATATCACCAGAATGATTGACAATTAGGGGGAGCACTTATTTAGATGATCCACCCAGAAAAAGAACATCCTATTCTATACCTTTAAGTTTCATTATCCTTTAGTTCGCACTCTCGGTCTTCAGACTATGGTGACTAGAATGGCTTCTGTTTACATCGGAGAGAAAAGCACCCATTGATGGTGTGAATAAGGGATTCATCTCTGCCGCTACACAGTATAATCATTGTATTGGATCCATCTCTCACATTGTTTAACTGTTGCCACTCACCTGTTTTCCATGCCATACATGCTAGCCTATAGCTATTTATTCCCCTGCTAATTTTTATGTTGTTCTGTTTGATTTCTATTGTAGTTTGTCCTTTATTACTTTGACAAGTCCTCAAAGAACAAGTCACTTTATCGTGGAGCTGTGCATCCCTATGTGTATAACTCTTGAAAAACAAACTTTATGGAGTAGGTGCCCAGTGGGCCTTGAACAGGCATCCATCCCTTAATGAACTGGACACAGTCTTGGCTGTGAGTGACAGAAAGATTGACAGAGGCACAAACATGTAGATTGACCTTAGAGATAATTTCCTTTTTCTTGAAAATGAGGATGTCATCTATGTGATAGAAAGTAAAGGCGTTCCCATCTGATGGCTGAATTCACAGATCAGGAAGTCATGCAGCTGATGAAGCCTATGATGTTCTTACAGCGTTGGCTTGTCAGACAGATATAAATGTCTGATCATCATGTGGATGCTGATCTGATGATGTTTGCCTAGTGGATAGATCAAAGGACCTGTTGTATAAGGCAGAGGATTTTTTTTCTGTTGTCTTCATCCCTGCATCCCCATACACTACAGACCTGAACTAATGGGCAAAACTACCTTACTAACTAACAGTCTAGCTCTGCAAGGCTATGCTAATGAGGTTAAACTGGAGTCAGGTTTGTTGAAGCAGAGGCAGATGTAGAAGTTGCAGGACCGGCTCTCCAGGACTGGAAAACCTATCAAACTAAAACCAGGAGTGATTGATTTGGTAGCATTCACTCTTCCAGGATGAACATGTAGAGATGGTAGATATTCGCTTGCATCCTGTCACTGGCTGTACAGCAAGCCTTTAGATTTAGAGGATGTTTTACATTAGGACTGCATGGTAGCTTAAGGGGTAACACTACTGACTTGCAGCAAGACGTTTCTGTGTTTGATTCTTGGTCCATGATTTTTGGATGGAGTTTGCATGCTCTCACTGTTGACCTGTGGGTACTTCCTCCCATAGTCAAAAAACATCGGCTTTGCACCAATGTCCGCTCTAATCACTATATAGGGCACTATGTAGTCATTGTGCCATTTTAAATGAGTGTCTGAATGTCTAGTGGATGAAAAAGTAATGGATAAAGAGGAATCAAGATGGCGGAATGAGCAGCTGCACTTTTAGCAGGGTCTGAAAGAAAAAGTTATTTTTTTCCTAAAAAGTGTAATTCTAGAATTTACAACTAACCCAACGAAATATTGAGACCTTAACCAAACTTTAAGTAAGCTTTCAAGACTCCAGCTGTGGATAAAAGAAGAAAAAAGATATTGACCGGGGGCATAGAGAAAGCAAGGAGAGAACAAGCCGAGATAATGATTGTGCTGTTATGTTCACACCTTTCTTGCATCAATGACTCTGCAGACGTTGACGTGTCTAAGCAGGTTTAATGACACTAATAAGTGTAAAAATAGAAAAGGACAAAATGGAGACCAGAAAAATATAATGTGTATGTGCATAAAATGCTTGAACTGCCCTGCCTATAATCTAAATTATAGAACCACATTAAAGATCAAATAAACAGTAATCAGCAGAGACACCATATTGCCGACACTCTGGTTCACGAGCAATAGCTTGTTACAAATGAAATGTTATGGTTGCTTAACTCATTTTTAGTCACTACAAAATAACACAAGTATTGAACAAACATTAAATACATTTGTGCAAATCACATACCGGCAATGCAACCTCATAAATGAAAGGCAAATGCGATCTAAAGATGGCCGACACCTTCGCTGCCATCATCTGTCTGCCGTGCTGCTTAACACGTCACTTCCCATTGAAAAATGGTCTCTTCAAATTAAAATGTACGCAAGCGTAGCTACCGTCCTGACTTGTCCACTAGATGGCACCGTAAAGCAATAAGATTAACTAAGTGGGAATATTCAAACTTTTCATAAAATAAAACATTATTTAAAGATGAAACTGAACAATGATTACAGCTGGGGAGCACTGAAAGAGGCGTGTGAGGAAAAAGACTTTCCAGCGTTGGAAGCGATGGAAGAGAGTGCGGTAACTCCTGCGAATGAACACACACCCTGACCACAAAATACTTAAAAAGAAGAAAACAAATATGAGCAAAGAGGCTAACGTTAGCAATGAGAGCATATATGAAGCAATTCAAACAGTCCTGAAAAGATTCGACACACAGGACAAACGTCTCAAGAGCTTTGAACTCCGCATAGAGGCGAATACAAAAGCTGTTAAGAAAAATAAGGAGGAAATTGGAAACCTTAAAAACCAAATAACTGTTCTGAAGAAAGAAAACAGCACTCTGATGGAAATGTGTAAAGAAAATCCGAGATACAACAGGAGATGGGACCTGAGGCTATTGGGCTTACCGGAGAAACACAGTGAGGTTGTAAAAGAGGCTGTAGTTGGGACCCTGAACAGGGTGATTCCAGTGGCGGTGGACAAAATATGGAATAGGTTGAAACCGCTCATCGGGTGGACAAGAAATACGACGCAGTGACCAACAAAATGCCCAGAACTATCATCATTCAGTTTGCAACCCAGACGACCAGAAATGAAATCTGGAAGAAATCTAAAGATGCAAGAGTCTGCATGAACTAAACATCCCCTTCAAGGAGGACTTCTCTAAAGAGGATCGAGAGGCCAGAGCGAAACTGTGGTCGAAAGTGGAAGAGGCCAGATGGAACGGCAGAAAGGCTTTCCTGAAGGAGGGTTATGCTATCACTGATGGCAAACAAGTCGAACCCTGAGAAGTCGACAAAAGAAACAAACAAACAAAAAACTGCCTTTGTATCAGGTAACATGAAACAAAAAATGCTTCTGAATATGCTTTAAAAAGTGTCGACAACAGTAATGGCGGGTTTTCAAAAGAAGATACATTTAAAAAAAAAGTTAATGTTAGATTATGAAAATATGTTCGCTAATGAATAAAATGGAGAAAAAATGTTGAAGGCTGCCAAAGCTCTGTTTTATTTATTTAGTTTATTGTCTTCAAAGAGGATATACTTATTGTCAAACTGTAATAAACAGTGAAGTTAAACGAGTCCTAGGGGTTGGTTTTTATTAATATTTCCAATTAAGGAATAACACCTTTTTTAACCTTATTAGACATTCCTGCGTCTAATAAGGTTAAAAGATATGGAAGCAAATCGTTACCATATTTAAAATGAAAAAGCATTTTAGAAATGCTTTTTCATTTTAAGAATAATGGCTGCATTGTTTGACTCATAAATGAAATTAGTAATCAATCATCCCTATTTGCATTTTCATTTTTCTTCTTCAAGACTGCTCATCCTTTTACTTAATTAAAATGAAAAATAAAAAGACATTTGAGATTTATTTTTTCCAAAATGTATCCCAGTTAATGAGTACATAACAAAATTCAATTTGAAATGTAGAAAAAAGCATTTCCAGAATGTGGCTGCATTGTTTAATCTGAAAAATAAATCTCAAATGCCTTTTCTTTTCATTTTAATGAAGTAAAAAGGATGAGCAGTGTTAAAGAAGAAAATGAAAATGCAAACAGGATTATTAATTACTAATTTCATTTATGAGTCAAACAATGCAGCCACATTCTTAAAATGGAAAAGCATTTCTGGAAATGCTTTTTCATTTTAAATATGGCAACGATTTGCTTCCGTAAAAAAAGGCGTATTTCAGGAGTTTTCAAAGTTATGTCTGTATCTTTTGTTTCTATAAATATTAGAGGTTTATGAAATATTGTTAAACGCAAGGCTTTTGTTTTTATTTTGTAGGGAACAACAGGCAAAGTGTTTTTTTTCTACAGGAGACTCACTCAGTGGTAACAGATCAAAAATTGTGGAAACAGTAATGGGGAGATGAAATACTTTTCTCCAGTGGAACCTCTCATTCTGCAGGAGTGATTGACTATTTTACTTTCAAAATCTGGGTGAAATTTCATCGTTTGTTACAAACTCTCGTGGATATTTTGCAAATTTTGTGAGATTTTGTTAGTAAAATAGATCGATACTGCGTCAATATATCAACATATAAAAAAATATGGCAAAATTTCTCAGGGAATTTTGGGGATTTCGTAGCATAACGTTGACTTAATATGTAGCAATATTTCATTAGTAAAAGAGATTGATATGGTGTTTTTTAAATGGCAATATATCAGCATATGAAGATATTGTGATATTTTAAATATATCAATATTTTTTCCCTCGTCTTTAGAAGTTTTAAGTCTGTAAAAGAAGTTTTTTGAGGAAGAAGAAGTAGTTTTTTAAGACTTTAGAAACTCAGAAGCTGATCAAATATCGTTACTATCGTAAAGTGTCGATGATTATAACAACAGAATAACTAATACGGTCAAGTTTGCTTACAAATGGCTGGAAATGTACTTTTATGACAGAGAAAGTGGTAATGGCTGGTGATGACAACATAGCTCCTGATTCATGGCCTGATCACAAGCCTCCTAAAGGTCAGCATCCTGCATATGATGATATTTTGACCGATCTATGTACATCAACACATATAGTGGATTACTGGAGAATCTCAAACCCCACTTCTGTAAAACACACTTGGTCTAACTCTGCAGATAATAATCAGTGTTCAAGATTACATTATTAGATAATTCCTCAGATTATAGCTAGATGTTTTAAAATGTGAAATTTCCGTATTACCTCTAACAGACTAATAATTGAAGATTAATTCAGAATAATTTAACAACCCAAATCATCAGAAAATATCTGGAAATTCAATAATAGTTTATTACTTAATGACAAATTCTGTAGACAAGTTACAATTATTTTTCAAAACATAAATGGTCTTGATACGTCACATTGAAACAAATGGGAGTGGTTCAAATTTGAACTTAAACAGTTTGGCATTAGATCAGGGAAAACAAATTCACAGGCGAGAAAACAAAAACAAAAAGAAATCATTTTTAAAATAAATGAGATATGTGGAAAAACTGATATAACAACAGTGGAAAAGGCTGAATCGAACACCCTTCAAATCAGATTAGATGAAATGTGTAAAGAAAAAGCTGATGGAGCAAAAGATCAAAAGCGAGATGGATAGAACTTGGAGAAAAAATACAGCATACCTCTATAGATTAGAAAAACAGAGTGAGAACAAAAAGAGAATAAATAAACTAAAGAAAAATGAGACAATTGGTGACCAAAACCAGAAAAATGTTGAAATATGGAGCTTTAATAACAACCTGTATAAATCCAATTTGCAAAAAGACGATTGCCACATAATGTTTGAAACAATCAAAGACTAGATAAAAAAAACTAAATGAAGAAGAAAAAAAAAATACATGGAGACTTATCCTTATCAGAAATGGAAACTGCAATAAAACAGATGAAAAATGGGAATTCACCAGGAATAGACGGCATAACATCAGAATTTTATAAAGACTTCTGGAATGACATTAAAGCGCCTCTCTGTCACTCTATCACCAGGCTTTCAAGCTCAGCTCCGTCCTTTTAGCGTTTGTCGAACCTCCTCAATCATCCAGGGTCTTTGGTTGGCCCAGGTGAAGATGTTTCTTGTGGTGCTGATATCTTCGACGCATTTTTTAATGTAGGCTGACACAGTTATGGCATGCTCTTCTATATTGATGTTGTTGTCATAGGTCACTGCAGCTTTGAACATCCTCCAGTCAGACCATTCAAAACAGTCCTGGAGTGCCTCCATGGCCCCCTCAGTCCAAACCCTGACCTCCTTCACTGTTGGTTTAGCTCTGATGAGCCGGGGGCCTGTATGCAAGAAGTAGCATGACAGATACTGTAGGTGATCAGATGACCTGGGGACCTTGTGCTGCTCGGTTAAGTCCAGAGTGTTCTGTCGCCGCGTTGCAAAGACATGTTGGTAAAAATGAGGGACAACAGCCTTCAAATTAGCCTGGTTTAAATCCCCAGCAATAATGAAAATGCCGTCCGTTAGCAGTGATGCTAATCACAGTGAACTCTCTGGGCAGACCGATCTAGCATTTTTACACCAGTTGTTGATGTGAACACACGCCCCTACAGAGCCCCTAAAGGCACATGGAGGGAAAAAAAATCTTTGTAAGATGCCGCAATACTTTTGCGAGATCTCGCAAAAGTATTGCGGGATCTTGCAAAGTTTTTTTTCCCCCTCCATGTCCCTTTAAGGGCTCCGTACGCTCCCCCCTCCTCTGGTCTTACCGCTGAGTTCAAAGTTCCTATCAGTGTGGTATAGTGTATAGAGTCCATCCAGGCTAACAGCATTATCCGATGAGTTGGGCCAATCTGAACAGTAATGGATATGTATATTTTATTCTAATGATTGACAGTATTTTAAATGCAATGACTCTTATCCTTTGCTCTGACCACAGCATGAAAGCAAAGTAAGGGTATGGAGCTGGTTACAAGTATTCCCTGTAAGATGCGGTAGTGTGTTGCAGGGATGATTTGACAGTTCTTCTGGTCTCAGTTGTCATGTTTCCTTATTTCACACAACACTGACCAGAGAAAAGCTACACATGAATAAGAACAGCAGATTGGTTGGAGAGGCAGAAGGATTCTCCAAATGGACCAAAGCACCTTTTAGATTGCAGATCTTTCCGTATGTGTGGGTGTGTGTGCATTTCAATGCCTTTTCTTTCATTTCATCTTTGACCTGATCTTGTCGAGATAAAGGTTTTGTTTTGTTTGCCTTAAGCATGTTCATCTGGTCTCACTTTCATGTGTGTGTTTTGAGTGTAAATTAAGCTTTTTCTATCAGAACAGGTAATGAATTTAAGCGGCAGCTGCAACTGATGGAAAACTATTGGCTGTGTCTTCGGGATATAACCCCGAAACATGTACAGGCCCACACACAGCCAACACACACATGCTTACTGTAAATCAGCTGCTTGGCGCTACAATACAACCACAGAGATGGCTTCAGGCGGTACCTTGTGTCCAGGACATCACACTCAGCTTGACTGCAGGCATACCATAGAGCTGTACACATGTGTGTTAAAGGGGGGTGGGTTTCGTGTGGGTGCACACATGCCTCTATGTCTCATCTGTCAGGCTGTTATGGGACTATTTTTCATGGACGTGATTAGCTGCAGACAGGAGCCCTCCAGTCTGACATTGTAATGTTGAGGAACAGCATGAGATCCACATTCCTCTTCTGCCATCAGAGAAATCTAGCCTCACTTTATTCCGGGTCCATTTATTTAAAAAAGTAATCTTATTTTAGTTCTAGTAGTAGTTAAATTAGTCCCTTAAGTTTCACTTGATAGAAACTAATCCAGAAATATAGAACCCATTTTGAAATGCCCACCATATGAGTTGTTGGCAAACATTACAACAGTTTTAGATGTTTCCCTGTCTGGAAAAAAAAGGTTTAAAATGTTTGAAAAAGATAAATCAGAAACATCTTAAACTGGTTTAACTCTGGTACTCATGGATGATAGCATACACCTTTCATCTGAGATCCATCTGTTGTTTATTTAGCACTAATTCACAACGCGTCATCTAAAGGCATCTAACAGACAATCGATCAATGAATACAGCTTGGTTTAAAGTTTTCAATATGAGGAAACCCCAGCTGATTGAAGGAAGTCATTGGGAGTTTCAGGTAATTGTCTTCTGCATTAACATATCTGTTTTCCACATAAAGTAGTTTTTAAAAAAGGGTCGTCATTATTGCTGCTGTAGTTCATTTTGGTATAATGACATTTGAAAGCTTGAAGATAGAACCCAAACATCTGAGTAAGGCAGAGATCTGGGCTTTGAGTTGGCCATTTCAAAATTCATTTCTAAAATCCATCCGTCTGTCCGTCCGTCCGTCCGTCCGTCCATGCATCCATCCAACCAACCATTTTGTAATTTGGTTTATTTTGCATTGCTGTTATGGTGTACACACAAACCAGGAATTGAAGCTATTTTCTTTTGTTAACATTTCTTTCCTTTGTTTGAGTTGCCATGGTGGGAGATTTGCGTCTTTCCTGAGGAGCAAAGGCATGGTAATGGGCTAAGAAGGCTTAAATCTGAGTACCGGCTCTTTAAGCCCTACCATGTACGACTGAAATACAGGTGGAATTTGGGTTTAGTTAGTTTAAATGTTCGCTTAGTTCATTGTCAGCCATCTTGCTTTCGCCTGTGTTTGTTTTGTGGTTTGGCCAAACCACTATATATGTTGCCCTTGTGTGTCATTGTGTTGGGCCAATTTTCATTGGTTAGATTTTATTTGTTTGTTAAGTTAAAAGTTAAGTATTGTTAGATTCAGTTGACCTCTTTTATGTGCTGGATGATTTTTGCATTGTTTTGATATCTGTTCTCTTTTTTGGGGTCAATAAAGCCCAGATTTTTTAAATTACCTCCTGTGTCCCTTTTGTCTTTTGGTGCCGGACAGTGATGGTGAGATGAAGCCTCATGAGGCATTAAACCGTTTTAGTTAATTCCTTCAACAATCCCCACAGTTCATGAAGCTTCATGTGAACATGTCACCACCTGTTGGTGGAGTGCAGAACTACAGTTAGTAATATAATCTGTGATTTTTTTGCAATAGTTTTTCTTGATTTTTCTCCCTATTTAAGTTCCTTTGGAATTGGTAAGGTTTTTAAGTGTAAAATGCCTTAGAAGGGAGCAATCATTAAGGTTCACTGCTTTTTGTCATTTTAGTGAAATAAACTCAAGCAGACAGTGAAAGTGTTTGTGCAACTTTGGCAATTATGAGCAAAATGAAAGCTGTTATTCCTTTTTATTTAAACAAAAACACAGTTTTTGGTTTTAATCTGGTTGGAAGTTATGTGTTCAACCAATCTTTTGGTTAAACCTACAAATCTAATTTGGCATTGTTTTTAACAAATCTATATTTGTACTAGGGCAAACCAATACAAATTAGTCACAATAGCCAAAATACTTAAGTATTATTGCAACTTTCAAAAGTCTGAGGTGGGTCTCAAACCACCAACCTCAGGAATAGAAGCCAAGGTCTTCCAGCTGATGTCACTAGCAATGGTAAATGTTCGCACGAAAGCAATACTACTTAACACCAATGTTACAACTGTAACCAGTGGCTTGCTCAGTTTTGATCATTACATTGTGTTACGGCTGCAGAGGTTCTGTGCATATTTCCTTGTAGGGTTCAGGAGACAGCCCCGCTGCAGGTGTTAGGTTTTGCAGTCTTGCAGCAGACTCTGAGACTCCTGAGCCGAGACTCCTGAGAGACAAGCTGGAGACTGCAGGAGTGGACTGTGACCTGGCCGACTGGATCCTGGACTATCTCACAAACCGGCCCCAGTTTGTGAGGACGAGAGACTGTGTGTCTGACATCAGGACCTGTAGTGTGGGGGCCCCCCAGGGAACGGTCTTAGCGCCCTTCCTTTTCACCCTCTACACTGCAGACTTCAGACACAACACGGACAGCTGCGTCCTGCAGAAGTTCTCCGACGACTCCGCCCTCATTGGCCTCATCACAGATGATGACGACGCGGAGTACAGAGGACTTATTCAGGACTTTGTGGACTGGTGTCAGCTGAACCACCTCCTCATAAACGCGGGAAAGACCAAGGAGATGGTGGTGGACTTCAGACGCCGTCCCACCGTCCCTCCCCCAGTGAACATCCAGGGAAAGGACATTGAGAGGGTGGACACTTACAAGTACCTGGGTGTTCATCTCAACAACAAACTGGACTGGACTCACAACACGGAGGCTCTGTACAGGAAGGGCCAGAGCCGGCTCTACCTCTTGAGGAAGCTCAGGTCTTTTGGGGTGAGAGGGCCACTCCTGAAGACCTTCTACGACTCTGTGGTGGCATCAGCCATCCTGTACAGTGTGGCCTGCTGGGGCAACAGCATCACTGAGAGGGACAGAAAAAGACTAGACAAGATCATCAAGAGGTCCAGCTCAGTCCTGGGCTGTCCTCTGGACTCTGTACAGCAGGTGGGGGACAGGAGGGCCCTGTCCAAACTCATGTCTATGCTGGACCATGAGGACCACCCCCTGAAGGACACCCTCCTGAAGGACACTCTCCGCAGAGAGTCTGAAACAAAGCCTTGTTTTTGTTTAGGAAAACATACAAAAACATAATGCTGGAACATATACTGAGGCCATTGAGAAAAACCTTAACGCACTCTTTCAGAGACATAACAGGTAAGGGGCATTGCAGGCCAATAAAGAAGCCAAACCACTCCCCATCCCTAAAGGGTGGACCCGTCGTCGTCCGCTTTCGGTTTGCATGCTTTCAAAAACTAAAACAAGGCTTTGTTGGGCTACTCTATAAACCCTCTATGAGCCGCTATTTCTGACATTTTGAAAAAGCTTCCTGGATGGGAAGAGAAACATCTTCAAACTTAGAAACAAAGTCCAGTGGATTGTTTTTAACTTTTTTTTTTGGAATGACTATGACCAGGATGACTGAGAAACTTCACCAACTATTCTTAGAATATATCTATCCAACTGACAGAAACATCTACTACATCTTGACTGAATACTGAGGCTGTTTAAATGCGAGCTGAACCATTTCCCCAATCGGGCATGTGTGATGGCGGGGTAGCGAGGCTTTGGACGTCATCTATTTTAGCTCCTCCCCCAAATTAAGAAAGCCTCTAAATGCACCTCGGGGAAGCGCGCCCTCCAGTACTCGACACACACCTCAAAGCCTCGTCTCGTCTCATAACATCACTAGTCCCTAACAATAATCTGCAAAGTCCATCTTGTGTTTACCCCGGTTACCTTTGTCTGATTGAAAGATTAGTTTGATGATCTCAAACATTAAGGGGACAAAGTAGTAACATGGCAGTCTTCATTGTTTCTCATCATTATCAGTTGCATGTTAGCGCATCATTATGCTATGACATTTGGAAATGTCATGGCATAATGCGCATCATAGAGTGATGGTGGTGGTGTGTGTTACAGTGGAGGAATGAAGTGCTTAGTCTGCTGGTGGTTTCATTTTAAAGCACACAGATTACTGTTGTGCTTTAACTTCCTGTGGGGAGGTGTGTGCCGGCAGCGGAATATACTGCAGGACACCTGGTACCTGCTTTTGTGTTATTAGTAACCTAGCATTTATTATATTTATTAGTCATATGAAAAACTTGGTTGACAAAAGTTTAAAAGAAAGATCTTATAGTTCAAAGATTATATTTTATAAAGGAGCGATTCCCATACAACAGGTGTTTATTGTTGAAGTGCATGTAAAGCAACCAAATCCTGACATGACGGTGGTCTATTAATGGTGGAAATATGTTGCAGGGAAAGGCAGCTGCTCTCCATGAAAGAGGCTGTGGTGGAAACTAACAAGATTGTTTGGTCACAGTTTGGGGAGTTGCTGTTGGCTTAAGGGACCATGAAAATTGAGGAGACAGCCAGAAACAACATGTTGGACTTATTGAATCCACTGTTTTTTTCTTGTGTTCCCACTCTCTTTAAGAAGCGGTGAGGCTTAGGCTCTTTGTGACAAGAATTAAGATTGGATAGAGACAGATAATGAATGCAGCTAAACATGCTTCCTTGATGTTGTTGGACTTCATGAATTCTTCTTTACTTGTGGTTTAGAGCCTGTTGTTGGACGTACTTCATCAGTCCAGTCCCGTAGTGTTAGCGCAGGGAGATTTGATAGCGCCATCCCTCCTGTAGCGACACTCCAAAAGCATTTGCAAATGAAATGCATTGTGTTTGAAGTAATACAAAGGAAGGGAATTAGAAAGTTTCTTTTAAAGTTATTCTCTCAACGAGGAGCTAAATGAAAATAAATAAATGCATGATTTCAGGAAGGTTTTGTTTTTTGAGCCTTTAATGAATACAATAGACAGACAATAAACAAACAACAGGCAAACAATAAGCAGACACAAGATTATTTTATTAGGATATAATAAATAAAAGGTTTTTTTCTCTTTCAATGAGAATCACTGAAGAGATAAACCGATTCTTTTGATCAGCTTTTTTTGTGATTTTATCTTCGTTGTGTTTTTGCAGGATCAATTTTGCTATTGTGCTGTTTATTCCCGAGGGTTCCTCACTCCCCACAAATCCACACACACAGAATGCTTATTCCTCCCGTAGAAGCATGGAGTGTCTCTTTCTCTTCTTTTTACCTTTGCTGCTTATTTATACCCGTTTCCTGGACAACCATTCACCACTGACATACCAGTGTTGATTACCTTTCTCGTTTGCTTTGTGTGTTTCTGAGAGTGTGTGTGGGGGTGTTTGGGACTCCATATTTTCTTTGTCTTCTTTAGAAATCTCAAAAATGTAATTTTCTTCAAGAATTTATGTAGTTTTCATTCTTAAGGTTCCAGAGGTAAAATGAGTGAGCGATCTTTTTCTTCAGCAAATGGCTGAATATAATAGTTTTTCACATTTTCCCCAAAAAGTCGGCATGAATCATATTTGAAACGACTCTTCACCCTTTGCATATTTGTGCAAACCATAGATCATGCCAGTGTTTGCCTCACCCTGACACTACAGCTGCGTCATTTTGTTTACGTGGTTATTTTTGAGCCATTGGCAGAAAAGACTGTCAGGAAGCAGGTCAGTTTATTGAGAAGTTGGCGATAATGATCTGATATTGATGAAGCCTTTTAGAAATGTTTACGACAGCATTTAAGAGAAGAGAAATGTTGCAAGGCTTGTATAGATAGTATAGATATACAGTGTTACTGTTAAGTACAAGTTTAGTTTGAGGTGAAAGTATTTATGTGAAGTCCAGAATAATTTTAAAGCTTCAATGAACGACCAGGTACCCAGCCCTTCAACAGGCCGGGTACCTGAGGGCATCTGGTTGGCAGGGGAACCTAATGTGCGTGCCAGCTGACCTGATTGCCATCACCCCTCCTGGCATGGTGATTATTTTTTTAGCTCCTGTTTGAGTGTGAAATTATTTTTTTAACGATTTGACTCAAATCTGTATTGAATTAGATGAATATTGAGTGTGAGTGGCATGAACACATAGAAAACAAATTATTATCCAGAAATTCACTGTAAAACAAAAAATGGCAAACTTTGCTGAATGAAATAAGTATCTTAAACTTAAGCCTGTCCAGCTTAGCTTAAAACTGTAAATATGAATATAAAACACAAAATAAATGGTGCACATTTTTGGTTCAACAAAAATGTGCACACTTGACCAGTGTTTGATCCCCCAGCCAAGTTTCAGCGTTTAAGCCTTGTTGAGGCCCAGGAGGCATTGGGTGTAACATCAGAATAGGGCTGCCAAAAGTCATCCCCTTAGGGCCACTGACTGTCCAGCAGGTGTTAGAGGTTTCCCTGCTTAAGCATAGTTGATTCTGATGATTGGAAATCAGCTGTGTTGAAGAAGAAAAACCTCTAAAACCTGCAGGACAGAGGCCCTCGAGGGCCAGCTCTGAGCAGCCCTGCTTTAGAAACTCAGCATGCTGATAATGGCCAACTTTGTTATGGAAACTCCACTAGAACATTTAGAGATGATTTTACAAAGTAGAATTGTTAAAAGATGAAGAACGAGCAGGATTATTCTCTTCAAAATAGTCTTTAAAAATGAGTGTCCTCAGTCAGGGGCTTTGCTGAATCCTCTGTAACATAGCTAAAAGGGATTCTAACAACATTTAGTAGAAAGCCTTAATGTATGAGTTTCAACAGCTGTTTAATTCACTTCAGGATTAATATTTATTTAACTGAATCAGAAAGAAATGCATTCCATTTTTTGTAGAGCTGACAGCTGGACTGTTTAAGGTTAATGTTTAGATTCAAAGGAAAATCCGGTTAGCAAAGAAAAATCAATGGATCATTATTTATATCTAAAACTAATATGTTCGCAGTCATTTAATGAATTTAAAGTTAATCTGTAAGAAAATTAAAACAATAATTTTTGTCGTCATCACTAACTCTGGAAGCGGCCATTTTCGCCCAAATATAGTAACCCCTCCCTCCTGCCATCTTCCAGCAGTGACGTCACGGTGCGGTAAGCCTAGCGCCATTCTCCCCGCTTTACAAGCTAAATCAATGGGAACTACTAGACACATCTGCAATCAACAACAATTATTGAAGATTTCCAGAGGACTTCACCATTGAAATTCACCAGAGCTATAGTGAAACTGACAATGCCCACGTGCATGGCAGCTGGATGCTGGAATACATCGGGTAAAAGTGAAAAAAAGAGTTATTCCACCTTTCTGATCCCTGATCCTCCACGGACGGGTTGGTTGTTCGTCCTTGGCTGGTCTTTGGCTGGCTCTTGGCTGGTCCCCTGTAGTTCCTTATTAAACATCAATATTTGTACTAAAATATTCTTTCTGTCATGATTTGTGGACATTAAGCTCCAAAGAGAAGCATCATCTCCCTGTAATTCAGTACAAGAGTGGAGTCAGGGTAAAAAAAAATTGCACGCCCGGAGAAGGAGGGGGTCCTTCCAGTGGCTGGAATTTGGAGGGGATTATGCTGGGAGTTATAGGGAAGTGGGCTGCCATTCAGTTGGCATTTAACTTTGGAGGGCCATTTTGAATGGCTACTACTGTATGAGGGTTGCTGATGATGTAGCGGGCTCAGAGTTGTCTTATTCAGAAAGCTGTAAAGTTTCACTAATTTAACCTACTTGAAACAAATCATGTTTTTTTCTGTTTATTCTGGTGATGTTTTTACGGTAACTTGATGACAGACTATGTGGTCCTAATATCAGACATTACCAATAGCCTGATGTTGGCTGTTACATTTCAAGCATCAATAGGGCTGGAAGATACCTTATAGAATAATGTATCTCTTGGTTTCAGTAAAATTATGTATTTATAATGTCAACATATAAATAAAATAAAAGCCTCATAGCTGATGCTTGTACAACATAATGATTATTTTGCCCAGTTGATAAAAACCCTGCAATATACCATTTTAGAAATATGGCTTCAAAAAAGCAAAACAGCAAAAGTACATAAAACCCAGGAAATCAGTCAGTGACTAACCTGTCATGATGGACTCTTATGTATATTTATTTAACTGAAATATAATCTCACCCGTATGGGAGAAAATTAGGGTGTGATATATGTTGATATTAAAAAGGTTTCCATCATCAAGCAGCAATAGATGGCCAGACCTGAAACTGAAGTTCATAGAAACTCATCATGAAAGCAGAGAGGAAGAAAGAGAGGAGAGGGAAACGTGAAATCTCCCTCAACCTCCATTTTGCTCAACAGATTTATGACACTTGAGTTTCCCCTCCTGGATATCCAGCCTGTCTATACTTCCTGCTTAAAACAGACTCTGGATCTGATTACTGACTCCCGCCTTTGCCTCCTCCCTTCTGGATTGTTCAGTCCTCACCCTCCGTGATCCTCACCCTTCTGTTCCTCGACCACACTCTGGTTTATTGGATTGGATCTGTCTGCCTCGTCTGTCTCATCGTCTGTGCGCTAAACCTTTTTTCTCTGCACATTGATCACTAATATAATATTTTAACACAATATATGCTGCAGCTTTCACCACTGGATATGAAAAAATGATCTATTATATTCCTCCCATGTTCCAATTTTATTCATCTTTTAAAGTTATTACTGTTTTCTAACATTTCACAAACACGTTTTTTCAAAATAAACACAGTTTTCTAATCTCTGTATCCATTAAAGTCACTCTATTATTTTAGTCAAATTGAAATTTACAATACAAAAACTAAACAAAAAAAAAAAAAACTCAAGAAAGTTTTTAACACTTTTCTGCTTCATCTGATAAATGTAAGTTATTATCTGGCCCTGGGCGCTTATTATTTTGCAAAAGTAGCCCCTTGGCAAAGCAAGATTAGCATCCCTGCCCTGCGGGTATCAGAGAGAAACCAGGCTTATTTAGCTGCTTTAAAATCCACATAGTAAACACAAATGCAGACGCAGGGAGAAAATCCCAAACTTACCTTCCAGTGGAATTTAAAATGAGGTCTTTAATGTCAGAATCACTACAACATAAATTAGATGGGACTCATGATTATCATTATAGGCTGTTCAGTAAGAAACTAAGAAAGACAAAATCTTCATACATCATCAGGTAATCTGTTTCTGGGAAACTTTTCAACCCACATCTTTTCTTTATTCAGCAGTCTGTGGCACATGGGCATTAGTGATGAGCTTCTTGGGACCCTAAAGGCCCCACAGGCTATATCAAACTACTGGAATACGTCTTGGGGTTCTTACACTGTATAGTCTTTGATATGGACCATGGCATGGATGTAGTGAACCTAGAGATGTATACATGCAGGATTATCAGCTCTACTACATCTGGTGCAGTTTTTAGCTCTGTCTATTTAACAGGTCTGTTTTATTTTTATCAGAATGATGAAATATGATTACTGTTACCTAAAGAGCTGTAACACTAAATGCTGTCAGATTTTGCTCTTAGTCTTGTTGAAATGACAGAAGTTTCTGAATTAATAACCACTTTCATTTTGAATTAAATTAGTACTTCACATGTGTTCATCCTTGATTGATCAGGATTGAAAGCTTACAGTACCCAGGGAGCACTGGGGTTTAGGGTCCAACTTAAAGACCCAGAATCAGTGGCGATTTATCACTGAAAACTAGGGAGGATAAACTTTCCCTGTAAATATTGTAACATTATTGGTCAAATATACGTTGTCAAAATTCATAATATAGTCATTAAACTGCATTAAATATGCATTAAAATGGGGTTGATTTCATGACTATTTAGTGCATTAATTAGCTGTTTATTCTCCTCTCTGCTCTGGAGCAGCAGCCTCTAAATTCCTGCTGAGGTTTGAGCCTAGGTCTATTGAGGTGAGCATAGAGAAACTAGAGATTGGATAACACGCCAAACTATGTCACTTTCTGTGAGGCTAAACCTCTTAGGGGGTCTATGGAGCAGGGCCGGGAGGCGAATCATCCAGGCATATCGATACTCCATGCAGTAACAATGTAATTACCAAACATTTTGAAGGCGCTAGGATGTACATTTGGGCACGGAGGACCTCAGACATTTGGATATTAAAGGTCTTATATATACACCTCCTCAAAAAAATTAAAGGAACACTTTGTGTAATCAGAGTGTAGCATCAAGTTAATTTAACTTCTGGGATATGTGATTTGGTCAGGTAAGTAGCAGAGGGGGATGTTAATCAGTTTCTGCTGCTTTGGTGTTAATGAAATTACCAACAGGTGAACTAGAGGGGCAACAGAGGCACGAGGCGACCATCAAAACAGGAATGGCTTTACAGGTGGAGGCCACTGACAATTTGACTCCTCCTCATCTTTTCTGACTCACCAGTTTTGCATTTGGCTAGGTTCACTGTCACTACTGTTAACATGAGGCTACCTGGACCCTGCAGAGGTTGCACAGGCAGTCCAACTCCTCCAGGATGGCACATCAATACCTGCCATTGCCAGAAGGTTTTGCTGTGTCTCCCAGCACAATCTCAATAGCATAAGAGGAGATTCAGGAGACGAGCCAGTTACTCCAAAGAGAGCTGGACAGGACCGTAGAAGGTCTACAACCCATCAGCAGGACGTTATCCGCTCCTTTGTGCAAGGAGGAGCAGGAGGGAGCACTGCCAGAGGCTCATAAAATGACCTCCAGCAGGCCACTGGTGTCAGAAACAGACTTCACGAGGGTGGCCTGAGGGCCAGATGTCCTCCTAGTGGGTCCAGTGCTCACTGCCCGCACACGATGGAGCTCCACTGGCATTTACCACAGAACACCGGAATGCGGCAAGTATTCGACCACTGGCGCCCTGTGCTTTTCACAGATGAGAGCAGTTTCACCCTGAGCACATGTGACAGACATGAAAGGGTCTGGAGAAGCCCGTGGAGAGGCGTTATGCTGCCTGTAACATCGGCTCAGCATGACCCGGTTTGGTGGTGGGTCGGTGATGGTCTGGGAAGGCATATCCATGGAGGGACCTGAACAGACCTATACAGGCTAGACAACGCGGCACCCTGACTGCCATTAGGAATCGGGATGAAATCCTCGCACCCATTGTCAAACCCTATGCTGGTGCAGTGGGTCCTGGGTTCCTCCTGGTGCACGACAATGCCCGGCCTCATGTGGTATGAGGTTGTGAGTTTGAAATGCCGAGCCTCAGAGTATGCAGGTGGTTCCTGGAGGATGAATGAATTGCCAGAAACCATTGATTGCTTGGCCCCGCATTTCGCCTGACCTAAATCCTATAGAACACCTCTGGGACATTATGTTTCCATCCATCCGTCGCCGCCAGGTTGCACCTCAAACTCTGTCCAGGAGCTAAGTGATGCCCTGGTCATGATCTGGGAGGAGATACCCCAGGACGCTTCATCCATTGTCTCATTAGGACCATGCCCCAACGTTGTCAGGGATGCATACACGCACTTGGGGGCCATACAAATTACTGAATACCATTTTGAGGTTGCTGCAATGAAATTTCTGCGATATGGACCCCAGCCTGCTGCATCATTTTTTCACTGTAATGTTTGGGGTGTCTTTGAATTCAGCCCTCTGTAGGTTGATAATTTTCATTTCCATCAAAATGATGTGGCATCCTTTGTTCCTCCCACATCACCCAGCCCATATCAGTAGAAATAAACAGCATGATTTTTTCCCCATTGAGATCTGATGTGTTTTCAAAGTGTTCCTTTAATTTTTTTGAGCAGTGTATATATTTTTTAACCATGTGTCTTTATCGTCACATTTATCTGCTAGGATCACGCATGCTTGACTTAAGTTTTGCCAATTAAGTGTTTTAACCCATGATACTTAATAATGGTAATTTTCTGTAAATTGTGTTTATTACGTCCAGTAGACAGATGTATTAATCCAGTAGACAATCCTACCCTAACCATAAGTAATTGTTAGTTAAAAATCTTGTTATATGGTCTTTGTAAAATGTGCTCTCTGTCAATACCTGAAAGACCAACAGAAAACAATCACATTTAGAATTCAGGGCAGCACTGAGAAGCAGTGGTTGGTGTTGTTGGCTGTGAGAGCGGTCTAGGTGAGTCCAGGCTTCTCCCGGGCTTTCCTCCTGCAGTTCAAGATTCATTTGTCTCTACATTGCCCTTAGTTTTTTAGCCAGTTACAATGAGTTTAAAGGAGAAATCCAGTCATATATTTAGAATTCAAACCTCTGAAAGAGGTACTTTTAATATGAAGTTATTACATACTGTTTAATAAATGATAAGTGTTTTTAATTCAGAGTAATTTTCATGTGAATGTAAAAAAAAGTGTGCTTTACTGCAGGCATCCATGTTTGTCAAAAGAACACTACTGCCACCTACTGGTTAGTGAAAGGCAGATCACACACATCTATAAACAAAGGTGTTTTATGTTATCCTATCTTGCAGTTATTATTAAATTTATCTTTACAATCATGCACACCCCGATGTCTACTTACTGCTTGTCCAAGCAATTACATTTCTTCTACAAGAAATGTAATTGCTTGTAATATGATTTAGAATGGTCAGTCATAATAATTGAAAAGAGAGGAAAATCATATATTAGTATGTTCCTACATCTTGTACAGAAAGATTGACCTGAGGTGAAATTCTTAAGACGCTATAAAAATATCTTCCCTGTGGCAATGGTGGCTATTGTATACTTTTGCCGGTATAAGATGTGGTACTTATCTGAGCTGTATTGTAAATGTGATAAACTTTTAAGGATTTGCTTCTTTATAATGCATGGACTCACTCACATATAAACTATACATCTGTGGAGAAGAAGGCAGCATGTGGAGTATCATTGTACATCAGTAGGTCATTTCATACTGAAGAGATGAGGCTGCTGGTGTATACACATAAAATGTACATGTAATATCATGCACACTTGCATGCATATGGTGGTTAAGTAACTCTATGAACAATATAATCGTATTTCTGACAGATTCTGGATGAAGATCAGTTCAGTTTTACTTAAGGTTGTAGAATCGCTGCTAATTCCACCTTCACCTAATTTGAGTCTCTGTGCAATTATTCTTTTCTGTTTCATTTTTTTCTGTGGCCCCATGTTTGTCTTTGATATAGTTAACAAACTTATTGATTCTGGAAAAAACTAAAATACTTTCTATCAATAAATCTTTGCGATAAAGGGAATTTATTCAAGTCCACATTGCTTATCTTTAGTTTCAAAAAAGCAATCTAGTAATGTGTTTTAACCGATGCTTAGATATCAGAAAGCATATATTTTACATACTAATGTAAAATATCAATATGTTACACATTTTCAGCCTTCAGAAAGCTCTAGTTTATTTTCTATGTATTTTGAGAATGCAGTAGTCATTTTGTAAAGTGTAACATTTAGACCTATTTTTCCACAACATGGCCACTCTGAATATTGACTGTAAAGGTGAGAAACATATTTAGTTTGTGTCTGTCTATCAAAAATATTTTATGTCTGAAGCTCTGAAAGAAAAAACCTCCCTCCATTCCAATAAGCATCCACATATGTTAAAACTTCCAATCTAATCATATTCCTGTTGGCAAGAACACCTTAGCTAAGAGTTGAAATAGAGGACTAAATATGATTAGCGCCAGAGAGAAAAGAGTCAGCTCAGACAAGTCCAAAGGTGGAAAATCACCACCCAGCCATCACAGCTGAAACAAATACAGGTTACAAGCTTGTTCAAAACAGTAATTGGGTTTCCTGCAGCTGTTTTGTCTGGACTTTTGGTGATAAGAATACTAAACACCTTCCCCAAACTTCCACAAAAAGTGTAAAATTCTAACAATATAAATTACTTGAAGACATGACATTATGGGAAACTTAGGACTCTTTTTCCCCAGCGTGCTTATTTTTATTACCCTGTCACAAGTACAGTACCATGAAAATGAACTGTCTGCATTTAACCCATCCCCCTTGGGGAGCAGTGAGCTGCCATTGTGGGTGCCAAGGGAGCAGTGTGGGGTTAAGGCTCTTTTTGCTCAGGGACCCAGTGGCAGTCGGTGGGAGTCAGTTTCAAACTCACAACCTCAGGATTCCAAGCTCTAAGGACATGACATGTTGGACAGGGTCCAGAGAAACAGCTTTAGGAAAGAAGACTAATTTCCTTCTATATACAGTATACACACACACACCCACACACACACACACACACACACACACACACACACACACACACACACACACACACACACACACACACACACACACACACACACACACATGTTAGGTCACAATATCCTTGTGGGACCTTCCATTGACTTGCATTCATTTCCCACTAATTTATATGGCCTAATCAAGCGCACCCTTGCTCCAACCCCCAATCCATTACCACACACACACCTATCCCTCCTAAACTTAACCTAAACTCAATTCACACCTTAGTCCTAAACCTAACCCCCACCCCAAGTTAGTAGAGGCAACTTTCCTTATGGGGGACCAGCGTTGTTGGTCCCCACAACAAGTACCTATGAGTCCCCAAAATGTAGCATATTCCTAGGAAATTGTCCCCACCAGGTATTAAAGACATGGCTACACCCCCGCAAGAACCTTGAAATAATACACACATATATATATATATATATTGGACACATGTTCTCATTCAAAGATTTTTTTTTTCATTTTTATGACTATGACAATTGAAGATTCACACTGAGGGAAACTATGAACAAACACATGTGAAATTATATACTTAACAAAAGAAGTGTGAAACATCTGAAAATATGTCTTTCATTCTAGGTTCTTTAAAGTAACCACCTTTTACTCACTCTTTGCATTCTTTGATGAGCTTCAAGAGGTAGTCACCTTAAAATGGTTTCCTAGATGGGATGTGAAACATCTTCAAACTTGAAACAACGTGTTTTGTTCTTTTTTGGAATGACCGTGACCTGGATGACTGATGAACCTTCACCTGCATATCCTATGTAAACCAGTATGGCATTGGCTTCTAGTCGTTAAATTTAAAATGTGTTCTGGTTTGAGTGTATTAGTAAATTATGTTTGGTATATTATATTTGAATTATATATTTTGGAAATTAATGTTATCACTTCTCATGACATATGTAATATGAAGGTTAAAGCACATATTTCCGGGTCACACATTGATAAGTTCAGTTATATTGAAATATTTACATTGCTGTTGGTCTGATGGCGATCCATAGCAGGGCTATTGACAGTATAAACACAGAATTTTATTAATTATTTTGAGCTAAAAAGAATAGTTTAATGTTTCCACAATCAATTTTCTCTTGTGAATATTCTGTCTTCATCTGTAATACTGTATGTACCCAACACTGTTGTAAGAAATCCTCTGGGAATCTAAAATATCACCCATGACCCAAACCACACCTTTCTAAGCCTCAATCATCATGTAGGCTGAGTCATCTCTAAATAGTAACTGCAGCAATTCTATGTGAGGCTTGACATGTGATTTTCTTTCAGCAAACTGGGTCAACAAAAGACCACAAACAAGGTAATGACATATAAAAGGATAATAAGTCAGTATATCACCATCAGACCTGTCTGAGTGTATTTGTCATCACTAAGAAAACACAAACGTCAGTCAGTCAGGACAGATTATATTTGCATTGCCTTTCCTTGTTTGCAAATCTCACATGTGTGCAAATAAGCAATGGTTGCTTGTTCGCTCTTTCAAATTAGATTTTGAGGGGTTCCAGTCGGTAGCGTAAAAAAAAATTACAATAAGAGCTGGCTATTATTTCTAGGCCCATAATGCTCTTATACAACATAAAGAAAAGTGTTTAATTAATCCTAGGAAGGTGCACCTTGAGACACAGAATACTCAAATGTATCCTGCTCTTCACATAGAGGTCATGTTTGGAGCAAGGCGTTTGAGCCACATGCAGAGAACACACAAGGAGAAGTTTGAATTCAGATCAAAAGGTTTTATTTTCCCTTTGAAACCGATAGCAAAAAAACAGAGAAGGAATGATTATTGTTATGGAGGTACCTCTGGAGCTGGATCGTCCTTGTACTGAAGGCAGAAAAGGTTAGCGAATGGTTTAGATTCAAGGTGGGAACCTAATTCAGACAGGAGCTTTCTGATTAAGTACTTTAGGGTGCTTCTGCCAGGGAGGACTGGAGTTGGGAGCTGGAGGTTTTCTCTGTGATTGCAGGGGGGCAAGTTGCTGGAGAGTGGGCAGGTCAGTCCAGGTTGTTGACAGAGAGAGAAAAGCGCTACCTTGTCATTTGGGGAGGTTTTTCCAGGAGTTTCTTCAGCGGAGGTTTTGTTGGAGTTCTGTTCAGGAAGTGAGTTTCTCAGAGGAAGCTTTTCTAAATAAGCGTGGAGGTAACCTGGAAAAAATACACAGAGGACAGGTTCAGGTTAAAAGAATCTCAGAGAACACCCGGATGTTCCTATTATGCATGTAGACATGGCTGGAAGCAACATGCTCGCGTTACCAGCTGACATGTTGACATAACAACAACTTACCTGGTAGCAACAACAGAGGAAAGGTAATCCCTTTCCTCTGTTTGCTGATCTGAGGTCAGCGCTGTAGTTTGCAGCAACTACTTCTTTTACCCATTACGGGTTAATACAGGACTACGTAATGTGGACTACAGCGATATGACCAAGCATTACGCTTTGCGGTGGTCTTGGTTAATTTAGTGGTGAAGATTCTCCTTTTATCCAGGTCATAGTCATTTGAGCTGAAGTTAAAAGTTTGAAGGCGTTTCTCTTCCCATCCAGGAAGCTTTTTCAATTCAAAATGTCAGAATGCTAACGTTTAGTTTGAGGCTTTATAGAGTAGACCAAAAACAAAGCCTCGTTTTGGCTTAAAAAACATGCAAATTGAAACGGACGAACGGGTCCACCCCTTTGGATTGGGGGTTGTTTGGTTTCTTTGTTAGCCTGTAATACACTAATGGAATTGTTGGCCTGGCTGGAAGTGCCTTCTATGTCTCCTTTTTGGAAACATAGACGGGTTTGAGGTATTACAGGCTAACAAACCACTGGACTTTGTTTCCAAGTTTGAAGATTTTTCGCTGATTTTCAGCTGTTGTTTCTCATGTCTTATGGTAGGGAGATGCTCATCTTTTAGCCATGGTAATCTACTCCTTTTTAGGGTTTTCACAAACACACAGAATCTGTCAGGGGAGTTTGAGCTGCTGTTGCTATATATTTAGTTCATAATTCTTCTTTGGTTCGCTTTCAACATTTGATCCTTTTTGCCAAAACCTGCCGTGAGCTATGCAAAAATATGAATGCCTGGAGTTTACAGGTTATGGGATTCATACAGAAAAGAGTTTTATTATTTGTTTGCCTTCTTATTTGACATGATGGATGATAATTGGAAGAAAAAACATATTTTGAAGAGCGATCTCTGGGGTTTTGCAGGGATATCGCAATACCAGAAGCCGCAGGGGAGAACCTGGGAGGGGAGGCAGGAAATCGGTCTGTTCCGGGTCATTTCTAGGCACTCGGCTGTAACAGGCCAGAGAAATGTGTCATATCATCATGGATTAAGCCTTTGCAGCTTAGCACAAAGGTTGCTTTAGGTGCTCAGCACAGAGAGGACCTGATATCTCAAGCCTCGCAAATCAAAACCACATCTTGTTCAGAACGACTGTTAAATACTTCTGTTTTTTTTTTCTGGTTTCCTATTAAAGTAGCTATTAGACATAATCTGGTTTTGTTGTGTATTGGATGAACCAGTAAACATAGTTTTAAGAATCATTTCTTAAACTTGTTATTTCTGCAACCAGTTTAGGATCAAATTGGTCCATTATAGCCAGAGATGCTGTATTCATTTACCACTTTCTAACTATTTATATTTTCATATCTAAATGAACATAGAAACCCGACTTCAGTGAATTACACAGAAACAACCAGAAGGAGAAGTTTCAAATTTATTGCAGATTTTTTTATTGCTTGCAGAGCGACATTCATGTCTATGATAAACGTTTTGTCCTGTCTGTTAAACCTTATTTACTGTAGTTTTTCAGTCACATTATCTTCTCTTCAAACTCAATAAATACCAATTAGGCAGTCAATTGTCTAAGGCTGCAGTGCAGTTTATAAGAAAAGCTGTAACCATGATGTGACAGAGCAGCAGGGAGAGACAAAGTGGCCTCGGCAGGTGAACCAGTAGAGATAATGTGAACATCTCCTTTCGTCAGTGATCACTTATTAGCACTTTTCCCCTGAGAAATTAACAGGAGTCATTACACAGTGCTCAGACAGTGAGAGCGAGGGAAGGGAGGGAATATTATTGAATATCAGGAGCAAATCACCCATGTTCTATGACTCCATTATCATGTGACCTCATGAAATATCAAAAGAAAGGCTCACAAAGACAGAAATCTGCATTTCACATTCAAAAAGAACTTTTTTTTTTATTATTTATCTAAGCTTCAATGATATCACATACCTGCATCTTATACTGTAGATCATAACCTCTAGTTGTGTTTATTACTTGTTTTCATTGCTTATTGTTAATGTGGATAAATTCCCATTTAGCATCATTCCACTAAGTAGAAAAATACAAAGTAGTCTCATGCATTTCTATAAAAAAGTGGATACAATGTAATTAATCAATATTATTATGCATCATAAAAGAACATTTAACTTGACTCATTTATTCTAGGGACTGAATATTTAAATACTTTTCCATGTCTGTGTGTGAGGGTGTGGATGTGTTTTACCTACAATGTGGGGACCGTGGTTTGTAAATTATCCTACATTGTGGGGACTTAAAGTTAAATATGGTCCCCATGTTGTAAACTTTTCTTCTTTGAGTTGGTGTTAGGTTTAGGTCTAAGCTGTGAATTGAGTTTAGGGTTAGGTATATGTTGGTAATAGTTAGGGTAAGGCTCTGGCTCTGGGTTAGGACATATGCCATGGATGTAAGTCAGTAAAATGTCCCCAGGTGTCATGAAAACAGAACTGGTTTGATATTATTAGACCTTCACACAGCTTCAGTAGTTTTATAGTTGGACGTAACAGGCTTTTTTGTGGCTGTGATCTTTTTTCCGATTGGCTAAGCATCCGTCCCTCTGGGAGGTGCTGCCTGGGAATGGGAACCTCTACACATTACTGCGGTGGCCTGACTCGGCAGCATGGCTGGTTTTGTGGTTGTGTTGTGGGGGGCGGGCAGGGTGCAGCATCGGGCCAGGTCCTTTCCTTGACTGTGGTTTGGGGGATTGCAATGTTTAGGGCATTGCAGGGGAAAGTCTGGTGCCGTGAGATCGAACCTATGATCTGTTCAAAGTCAGTGTCTCCACTGTATTTTTCCAAGTTTTACCTTAATCCGTTAATTTACAATGTTTTTATTTGTGGCTCCTCCCACAAACTTCCTGGAGAGAAGGATACTGCTGCAGCTCAGACTATTGCTGCAGACTGGGACACTTTTACTGTTTTATCTAGTTATTATAATTCACAGCATTAAATGCTAAAAAAAAAAATATACCACCATTATTTTTTTATTCATACTTTATTTATGTAGTATTTCTGGTTACCAAGACAGATTTTCTTTTCTTTTGTCTGTTTCTTTAAAGCGAATGGATAAAAGAATCCAAATATTCAGACATCATCACATTAATGATTTGATACAATACTCATTATGTTGTTGTTATTGCTGTCATTGATATTATTTTAGTAATGTTTTAATCATTAGTTAATTAGCAAATTTGTACTCCTTCCTTTTTAATTCATACAAGTTGTTTAAAAAAAAAAGTAGCTTTGCAGTGGAGGTAGGTGCAGCCCCATGGAGCTTGCACTATGTCTGCTTGTTGTGACCTCGTTAGCTTAATCTAGTCCTTGGGTAAGATGAACAACGGGGAATCTATCTCAGGATCTGGATCATACGTATTCTCTAGCCTTATCTGACCAAGGAGGTTCCGGTAGAGAACAGTAGAGACATAGCTTTAGTTTGGTTCACTTGAAGGTGTTGCAGACTGGCTTTTAAAAGTCTTCCACATTCCCAAGTGTTTAGGTGTTAAGGTTATGATTTGTTTTCATTGAGGCTGAGCAGCTTTAATGATAAGTGAAATATTTGGTTTAGGAACACTTCATTTTTGGAAAATCTGGATTTGTTTTCTTCTTCCTTTTACTGCTTCCACGGCTTAGAGTGACATCAGTATATCACTTTCTGTTCCTAGATGTCTTCTCATAAATAATAAAATAGCTCACTGCTTGTTAAATAGTTATATTTTCATTGTTTGCTCAGAAACATGATTGTTTTAGAAGCATGTATCACACAGGGTTCGTACACCTTTTCCAAAGTCAAAATCAAGCACTTTTCAAGCACTTCAAATCAAGCTTGCACTTTTCAGGGGCGGAACCGTGAGTTTGGTGAGGCAGCAGCTTACGCTCAAGGTGGAAACACTGCAATACAACATTACATTATCAGTCACTCAGTAACTTAGCCTGTAAATTCCCTAGCTAGCAGTTACTAAGCGTGGCTCAAATAAGTGCGTTAGCGTGTACTAGGCTACTTCAGTTGGCTTACTTAAAAAGTGATGTTGGGCAACTACTTGTCAGTGTGGTGAAGCTATCCAGTTACTCAACAATAGAATTAAGTTCACTACAACAAAGCTACCACCTAAAATTATAGCAAGCTAAGTTACACTAATGAGTTAACAGTAAGCAACTACATCAGAAGCTTGCAACGTTGTACCAACTAATATCAATTCAAAATGAGTCTGACACACTGGATTAAAACATTTATTTAAAAGATCAGCCAATGACATGAAACAGTGTAAACATTGCTTTATGATCAACATGATAAAAAATAAAATGATACTAGTAGACAAAAAAATAAACAATCTGATGTTATTAGAACCAAATTAAAGGTACTGTGTAGTGTTCTACACATGGAACAGGTATGAGTTTGCATTCAATGGACATCTCTAGGGAGAAACAAAACCCTACAAAAGGCATCTTATTTCTTTAGGGTCTCCCTTAGAGAAAACTTCTTCAGACCTCAATTAAACAGTCGATTCAAGTAAAATCCAAGCTGTGATCAGGGTACGAACCCTGATCACAGCTTGGATTTTGTTTCCCTTTAAATTCAATCATCACCTCCCAGAGGGGATGATTAAAATCAAAGCTAGTCTTAAAAAATGTCTGTAATTTCTCCTTTTTTATTATGAAACTCTGGACCTAAAACTGATTAGTCAGATTTGATAGGAGAAAAGTTCTGCCTCATTCGTTATATCTCTATTCATAATTGTTGTCACGATGCTGGACAGAAGGACTAAGTATTCAAGGCGAGACAGACAGTGGAAAAATTCAAAATGTTTATTAATAACAGATCGGGCTGTGGATCCGCGTCATCAGCGGCTAGGGCAGGGCACCGCCCATCGCTGGAAGCTCCAGTTAAACATTTCAATCCATCTCCATAGAATGAAGTAGAATCCAGCCAGAGGGCTGCCAAAGAGATGCGGCGGGAGCCGTCCAGAGTGTCCCAGAAGCTGCAGCCCTGGAGAACAAGCAGGAGTGCGAGCCAGATCAGGGAAACAGATCAGAACAGGAAGGCTCCAAGACTCCGGGGCCTGGTCCGGGATACCGATGAGAACAGGAACAGGCTGGTTCAGGGTTCCAGGAGTCCACAGACAGTTCAGGCAGAATGTTCAGATGGGAATAGGCAGGCTCAGTAGTTGAGAGGAACTACTGAATACTATGGAACACTAAAAAACCACTCTCTCCACAGAGCCAAGACAGGAACAGGGCCCGCCTGGTCGAGAAGAGGTAAATCAGGATCAGAAACACTACATAATGCTAAAAACCCTCTCTCCACTGGCTCCAGAGAACGAGCACTAGAACAAGAGCATCAGCATCATTAAACCAGCCATGATGGCTGGGACTGAGCCGTATAAATAGAAGCAGCAGCAGGTGGATTAGATGAGTAGTAATGAACAATTCGGGCAGAGTTAGACAGGTGAATAGATTGAGCAGTTAGGCCAGCCATCAGTGCCAAGATCATGACATTTGTAAGTTGTTTTCAGTGTTTGTCTTTGTAATACACTTATTTTGTTCTTTATACTTCTGTTTAACACTTCAACTTGTATTCTAGTATCCGTGGTTCTGCTCCGGTCCAGTTAATCAGGCTCATTGTTTTCTGATGGATGTATGCCTGCATCTTCATGATGTTCACCCAGTTTACTGTCAATGCCTGGTGCTCAGTTTGGACCAAACTAAAGCATTTCCATTCAGATTGTTCCTTACATAATAATGTCTGTACTTTGGTACTTCATGATCCATGTTGGTCACATTAACTACAGTATTGATCTTGTGTTATTGGTTGACTAGTCTAGTTTCCCTCTGTTATTACTGCCAACTGCTTTCTGAGCCCTGATCATGTCTTGACTCATCTGCCTATTCATATTAGCTGGTATCAGAGCTGACTGAGGGTAATACAGAAGAATGTGGTTTAGATGGACGGGATTAGTCGCATTCTGAGTGGCTTTTAATGATTAGACATTTTATTCTACTGTGTAACAGTAAGTTCATCTGGACAGAAAGGAACTGTAGCTCTTCATACTTAGAGACTTTTTATAGACTTTGTCTGTGACAAAATGCTTTTTTCTGCAAGACTAAGTAGTTAAGCAATGCCAAAAAAATAAATAAATAAAAACACAAAGGAATGGGACAACTGGGGAGATTCTTTTAACTGGCTAAGAATTCAGTCATTCATAAAAGTAACATATTTATTTTGCTTTGTGTGTTTGCTGGATGGGGCCACCTTTTACAGTTGCCTCTTGAATCTAGGTGACTTTTTCTATGTCTTGCTTCTGTCTCCCAAAAACCCCAGGTAGTGTCCTCAGCAGATGGCCGCAACACACTGAAACCTGGTTCTGCTGGAGGTTTCTTTCCTGTTGTAAAGGGGTTTTCCTTCCACTGTCACTACAAGCATGCTTAGTGTGAGGGATTGCTGAAAGAGTCAATGAGTGCGATGCAATCAGCTACAGTTTTCCTTAGATAAGAAAACTTTTGAATCAATCTGACTGTATCTGGTGAACTGGAAAGTGGCTTGAGATGACGTATTGTGAATTATTTTTATTTTAAGCATTTAAATTTCTAATGGAGTTAAAATAATAAACAGATTTAAACTGAAAAAATCAAAAAGCAAGCTGTTGTTTTAGAAAGCTCCTTCTACACATTAAAGATCTATGAGCATATATAGGCATAAAGCAGCCTGAATAGCCCCCATCTGAACTTCTTTAATAAAGAAACTAAAAACTGTTTGCACGGAGAGAAGTTTCCATCTCTCTAATAGCTTTAGTCTATAATGTTAGACCAGCTTGTGTTGACTAATGTTTGCATTTCATGCAAACCAAAACAGTGCTGGTTTGGGCTCTAAAGCAGAGTGGTACTTTGTGGATTCAGCTGTTGTAATAACCATGTAATGTAGTTCTTACCATGCTGGGATATTTTGCAGTATAATCACCACAACATCATGACTCATAGAATGAGGGTAACTAGAGGTAGATCTAGAACCGTTGGAAACACGGAGCCGCTCCTTTGTTCACGTCGGATAGCAGGACTTTATCCGCTTGACTTTCCTCTCTCCACATTATTGGTTTCAATTCTCCGGCCCAGAGCAGCATCATTGGATGTGCCTTGCTTCATTATCCAGTGGTGATGTAATATCTGGGATGCAGGGTTGAGACCATTTTCTGAGTTAAGGAGGTAACAGGCTTCCCTCCACCATAAGAAGGTGAAAAGATTTTTTCTTCTCTCTCTGATATCTTATATATAACATAATGAAAATGAAATGATAATCTCTAGACAGACAGGAGTCTATATCCTATCAGAGATGGAGTAGTCTATCCGGACCCAGACTGATTTATTTATTTTTAGTTATATCAAAGGCCAATACCAGCCTTAAGCATCATCCTAACATTGCAGACCACTGTGCTCCCTCTCAATAGGAAAAAAAACTCTCCTCCTTTCTGCTATCTCTCGGTCCAAAGTTTTATTTGACAGTGGTTCCACTTGGGTAAAGACTTGCAGAGAGGGTCGGCTATACTTGGACGTGTTGCCTTGTTTAAACTCAAACCCAGAAAACTACAGGGATTAAACTTCTGTCACCACAAACTCGCAGCAGTCCTGGGGGACATGCAGACACATGAAAACAGCCCAGAATCTGTGCAAATACAGCCAGTTTCTCTCAGAGGAGCGAAAATTCATGCATTGCTTCCATAATAAACTCTACAAGATATGGCAGTCCAACTTATAAAAGTGCATGCATGTCAAAACTTTATTTTGGCTTGCAGGTGGAATGCCTGCACTGAGTTAACAGAGAGTGGAACGCTGAGGACGGGGCTCCACTAGTGAATCTCGCTTCAATGTGTTGAAGCACTGGGAGCAGTGGGAGTAAGGCAGTATGTCTATACCATTAGACCTGGGTTTATGTGAGGAAGGTTCTTGAGAATTTTCTGGCCCAGTCCTCTAGACTTTAACTTTTGGAAAGCTTGCCCCTTTGTTTAGAAAAATCAGACAAAAGAGACCGCGGAACTTTTAACAGCTTTTTACAGACAAACTATTATAACAGAATGCCTCAGATTTTTACTAATGAAGCAGGATTTTTATTGAAGAACATTCTTGCTTCCATCCCTTCCATCCATTTTTTCCTACATACTTATACTGTGAGGGTAAGCGCCAGGGGTGCTGGTGCCTATCTCCAGTTGTCTATGGAGTGAGGCAGGGCTCCCACCCTGAGACCCAGGTCCTAGTGTCCCATCACAAGGGACAACATAGAGACAAACAGGACAAACAACTATTCACGCACATACTCACACCTAAGGAGAATTTAAGAAGCCAATTAACCTAACAGTCATGTTTTTGGACTGTGGGAGGAAGCCAGAGTACCGAGGAGAGAACCCACACATGCTCAGGGGATAACATGCAAAGCTACATGCAGAGATCGATCAGCGTCGGAGACCAACCAGAACTGCGTCTTGCTGCAAAGCAGCAGTGCTAACCACTGCTCCACTGAGCAGCCCACTTTGAAATATATAATTAGCTAAAATTAACCTGTGACAGGATGTTAGCTTAAGGTCTAAGCAAGGTCAGTAGGTCACGGGTCCAAGTTCACAGTTTAGCAGCTTTTTATGCATATTTTACATAAGAAGTTGTAGTTATGCCAAATTTTGCTTTTTTGTATTGTGAGAATCTAAATGATTATTATTCATTCTAACTGTATTCACCAATTACAGCGTGACATTACAGTAAATGCTCAACATATCCTATAAAACAACCTCTGGGGCCAAACTACTTCTCTTAGTTTGATGTCTGTAATTGTTTTACCAGTTTAGGGTAGAGAGCAAGACTTGCTATATACGGTGGCCCAGAGGTGTCAACACTAATAAAAAAACGCAACACAAATACACGAGCTGCAACGGAAATATAAAAGCCACAACGGAAATATAAAACTACAACAGAGTAGTCGTAGACGCCTCATTGGACACTGGCTGAGGTGCCTGGAGGGCGGCCATCTTGGATCAGACCACAGTTTAGACAGCTGCTGTCAGAATGAATAGGAGGCTCCTTAGATCTCATTTTAATCCCATGAAAGATGAGCCAGAAATAATATCACAATAAGTTCTTACATGTCACAACCCCTTAAAAGACCAAAAACAAATTCTACAATTAACTTTCAGTTAGATTACACATATTTATTCAGATTAGAAACTATTTAAACTGAACTCAAACTGGGTGAAATATATGTAAAGTTATATATTTTGCAATTAAATATTAATATGATAAACACAAAGTTTTATATTAATATATTTTAAGATTATGTTTAACAAATATTATATATTGATATTATAAATAAAATATTGTTTAGTATTTTTAAGGATAGCTCTTTGATAATGAGCATTGTGAGCTATAGGGGAAACTTAGTTGTAATTTGATTTACAAAAGAGAGTAAAGCTAACGCTTTTAGATTAGTTTTATGTCAGTATTTTATTATTTTTTGTTGTGTCTAACTAAAGGTATTTTTTTCTTATAAATTTGTCTGAACTTCAAATGTGAACATTTGTTCTTTAATCAGTTAACGTGTGTTAACTGATATGTACACATATATATAAAATATTGTATGTGACACACATTACGTGATGTTCACATATACATGAATAATGATAAGAAAAACAGTTTGAAGAAGAAGTTCAGACAAATTTATATAATTGATAAAATATATAAATGACATTTTATTAGGTTATTATTTTGTTTTTGTTTTTTGATGAATTTTTTGATCATTTTTATTTATGTTTTGTCATTGTCAAGACTTTTTTTGTCAAATCATAGTGAATGGTAAAAGGCTTTTTGTCTTTATATATTTTTTATATGTTTTTTTAATAGCCTAGTGCAGTAAAGCTTCTGTTGTTAATATTTTTTTCCTGCTTTACTTTTATTTTTATACTTTAAGTGGTTTTAAAAATGGTACTTTTACACTTTTACTGGAGTAAGGTTGATTCTCTAACTTCTACAAAGGTGTTTTGAAACAGTAGGGTTTATACTTCTACTGGAGTAATAAACATTAATACTTTTGACCCCTCTGGGGTTTAGAGCTATACTGATAAAAATTAAATATAATTTTCCTTACCTCTGGATGGCTTTAAATTGAGGATACAAATAACTTTTTAAGATGTCTTTAAAAGATGGATCTCCATTTTATTTTAATAAAATCTGCTTTTGCAATATATTGTCCATTGGTTGCTAAAGCCAGGTTTCTGTGGGACAAACTAAATCAGATTTTATCTAAAGTGCAGTTATTTAATCACTTTTTTTCCTTTAACATAACGAAAAAAAAAGACAAACAGTACATGTAAAACTATTTTAATAAAATAACTGTTACACAATTAGAGCTAAACTTCATGATAAATCTGAAACAAAGAAATCAGAACTACAAAAGAGCACATAGATAAAAAACTGTCTACAGCAGCACAGCTGATTTTCTCTCCAGATTTGGAGTCACAGCCAAACAGGAACAGACCAGATGAAGCTACTATGAGAAAAAAGCAGAGAGCAGAACGTTTAGAAATTGAACTAATAGATTCTGGGTAGAGCGGGAGAATAGAGATAGAATGAAGCAGAATGATGAAAAAGGGGGTCCCCTATGTCCTCCAGCAGTCTAAGCCTATAGCCATAGCAGCATGTAGAGATAGCTCAGGATGATAAAATGGAGGAAAGTTGGACCGAAAACTTCAACGAATAAGAAACAGGGCTAATTCAAAGTCCTCTATATGAACAAAACATAAAAGAAAACACACAAAGGAAAGATTATTGTATCAGTAAAACGCAGGACACAGGTGAAGAAAGTTGGATTACAAGCCTAAATTGGTATTCCTACTCAAACTTGTCGTCTTCCACATTATCCTGGAATGGAGTCTGGAGTCAGCAGAGACCTCAGACTGCTGCTGGGGGTAGTTTGAGGTGCTCGCAGGCTAGCGTGTCCTGCGTTGTCCACCTGGCCTCGTCCTGGAGGGACGTGCCTGGGACGCCTCAGAGGTCCAGGATGCCTCCATCATAGATGTCAGAGTCACCTCAGCTGGGCACCTTTTCCAGTCCAGAACCAGAACCATTGCCTCGGTCTGATTCTCATCTCAGCTGCTTCACACTCCGCTGTGGACCACTGTGTGGATGTTTAATGCCGGGTATACACTGTGCGTTTTTTTTAAATCGTTGCACGCAGCTACAGCTCACACTGTACGACAAAACTGCAGGGTTTAAAAGTTCAAAGCTCACGATGCATGTTCAGCCCAACGCTCTGATGCCATCTACCTGCTCACACTGTACGTCTAAAAACCATGTAGGACTCAGCTCCTCAGTGAGATGGAGCTACTCTGACTCGTCTATCTGGAAGCCAAACAAATAGAAGAGGAATATGAAGCTCACTAGAGTGAAACGCGCTGCCTTGGCTAATTTGCGCAATTTTGTGCTGAAAGCCTTAAAATTTCAAATCATTTACAAGTATTTTACAAGGATTTGTTTTTTAGCTACAGTACACATCTAGAAGGAGATGTTAGACACATTTTCATGTGAAATTAAGGCTGGATATATAAAGTAATCACCTAAAGGATGTGATAGGTGTGTAGAATGATTTATAAACATTCATAACAAACACACCAACTCAGATTTGATTGAAGAATGTTAGGAATTGATGGCGTCCTGTCTTCTTCTGCCAGTCTGGGTTAAAGAAGAAAGATCAGGTGTTATTCTGTTCGTGCACAAACAGCCCCTCTAACTACGGAGCATGCTGCTCACAGATATACCGCATACACAGCTGATTATCTGCTCCTGCATCTGCACCCCTCCTCAAGCACTCGACTTCAGTAGTAATTTCCTCCAGGATACAAAGGATGAAGCCGACTATTAAAACGGTGGTGCGTTTGAGTGGGGATCAACTACACCTCTGTGGGCGTGAAGGGATTTAGCAGCTGAACGCAGTCCTATTTTGTAGTGTGCATTTTGAATTATGATAATGATACAGTTTACTGATTCCACATCAGGGAAATTCACATATTACAGCAGCAAGACAATGACATAAAGACAGCAATTAAGAGAAATTACTTGTATAACAGACAAAAACAAATAAAAAAAACTATATTAGATCTGTGCCATCTATATATAGACTGTGTTACACAGTAGATACAAACTGGTTTTACATTGGAAAGTTGGACAGAGGAGAGATACAGTAGCAGTCATTCAAAATGGCCCTTCCTAGTCAAACGGCAGCTGAATATCAGCCCACTTCCCTGCAACTCCCAGCCAAATCCCCTCCAACTTCCAGCCACTGGAGTGCCCTTCTTCCTTGTCCTGTGCATGCATATTTTTTTACTGAATCCACCCTTTCACTGAATTACAGGTTCTGACCAGGAGATGGCGCTTCTCTTTATATCAGATCTAAAAATCATGACAGAAAGAATATTTTAGTACAAAGATGTTTAAGAAGGAATTGTAGGGGACCAGTCAAGGACCAACCAAGGACCAGCCAAGGGCCATTCAAGGACCAACCAAGGACCAGCCAAGGACCATCCAAGGGCCATTCAAGGACCAACCAAGGACCAACTAAGGACAAGCCCAGGCCCAACCAAGGACCAAACTCATAAGTTCGCAGCCATGGACCAGCTAAGAGTGGATCCAAGCCCCAAGGGCTATCCGCAGTGACCAAACGGCGGCAAAACTAAGGACAAGCTCCAGGCCCAACCAAGGACCCTGCAACCAGAGGACCAACCAAAGACCCAGCTAAGGACCGTCTTCATCATTCAAGGGCCAAGCAACCCCCAATCTAAGTGACCAAATGTGCAGCCTTGTGCCCCAACCAAAGGACCAACCAAGGACCGTTTAAGGACCAACGCAACCGGCGACCAACCGGGTACGTTTTAAAGCCGCCAGCCAAGGATCTCAACCCAAGGGCCGTAGCCACAAGGACAAAGCCAAGGACCGTGTTTGGGCAACGCAGCCGCCCGGGCAACGCGGTAACCAGCCAAGCAATCTCGCAACTAAGCGGCCCAGCGCCAACCATAGTAATCTCAAACTGGTAGCTCATGCAGCTAAGGGCTGACTAACTAAGTGGGCCAGCTACAAGGACAAGCTAAGGACCAGCTAAGGACCACGTAAGCAAGCGCAACCAGCCATGGGTTCAGCGGACCAAGGAACAGCAGTTAAGGACCAACTAAGAAGGGACCAGCCAGCAAGCCAGCCAAGCACCAGCCAAAGGCCAGCTATCGACCAACCAAGGACCAGCCAGGCGGGACCAACCAAGGACCAGCCAAGGACCCTGTTTGGCAAGGTCTCAGCCCCAAGGACCAGCTGTAGTCTGCTTTCTCAAAGTGACCAGCCCCAGGGACCAACCAGGACCAGCTAAAGGACCAATCAAGGACCAGCCAAGGACCAAATCCAAGGACCAGCTAAGGACCAACCAGCCAAGCACCAGCCAGACCCCAACCAAAAAGGAGCTTTAAAGGGACCATCCCAAGGACCAGCCAAGGACCCTCCAGCTGGGAGGACCGGGGAATCCAAGGACCAAAGCCTGCAAATCCAAGGACCAAATCCAAGGACCAAATCCAAGGACCAAATCCACAGCCAAGCCAAGGACCACCCCTAAGGACCACAGCCAAAGACCCAAACCACAAGGACCAAATCCAGGACCAGCCAAGGACCCCGTGGAACGGGAGGTGGCCCTTCCAGCCAAAGACCAACCACAAGGTCCACAACCAAGGACCAGCCAAAAGAACCAACCAAGGACTCCAGCCAAGGGCCCATCCAGGAAAAGTGGGGAAATATTGAATGGCTTATGCTACTGTGCAAAACTCAGTTCCTAAAAGTAATGGACACTGCAACTTATAGATGCAACACATATAGGTTGTGGGTTATAAATATTCTGCAGAAGGAGCTGCTGTATTTATTGACATTTTGTAAAAAAAAAAAGAAGGATAATTCCCTAATAATAAAGGATAATTAAGTTCATTTCTTTTTTTTTCTTTTTTTTTTTGTTGTTTCGTGACTTGTTTTGCCAATAAATCTCTAGGAATAGATGCTCCACTGCTAGCTGATAGGCCCACAGCTTTGCTTTCACAATCACACCAATATGACTGTCACCATGAGGTTCTGCTTGATATTTGTATATCAAACTTTATTGAACATTATTTGGGGAGTAAAATCCTTGAATATTAAACAAAAAAGCAAAAATAGACACATATGATATAGAGTAACTCCTAGAAGTCTAATTCCACACCTGGAGGAGACAAGAGGAACAGAAAATAGCAAAAAGAAGACAACAGATAACCAAAATAAACTGAAAAAAGAAGCTTCTAGAGCAGCAGGTTTCCATGTGTTGAAGAACCTATAGTGAATACACAATAGGGTGCTATATAATAAAGTGCATTTCTAATTAAGTCACATTTAAAATTATAAAGCAGATTTTCTCCTGTTTTAAGATTAGTTCCTGTCTGCAGCTCCCTGAGCGTCTCCTCAATAGGAGCACTGTCAGTAGATGGCGCTAGAAGGCTACCATTTAGCATTCCTGTGTAACAAACACACACATATGCAAGGCCAGTTTCTGCACTGTGACAAATCTATACACTCTTCTTTGTGTTGTTTTACCTGGGCGCTGCGATGCCATTTCTCTGTGTGTGTGGGTGGTACAGTGTGTATCACTCATGGCAAAAAAAATCCTCTTTTTGAAAAATATCCACAGCAGCTTTAAGCATGTCTTATTAATATTCTGTAACAAAGTCGATGCATGCTGCTTACAATCAGTGATGATACAGTAAAAACAGTCTGTTGAGCTCACAGACATGAGTGTAACTTTTTGTGTCTTTGAGTTTCTGTGCTCGGTTGATTTAATTCAGTTCTTTAAAAAAATGTAATGGCTTCCTCTGACTCTCCTTTCTTACATTCTCTGCAGCTTCCTCCAACTTTCACTGCGGTTCTTCTGAAGGAGTGAAATTGTGGGAACTGGCTCAAAGTAAGTCCATTTTATTCTAAACTTCTCACTGCTATTTTTAAACACTGGATTTGTTTTCCATTAGTTTTCCATCTTCATTCTTCCTGTATCTTTTTTAGCTTCTCCATCATTTATTTTGCAGACCTACTGCACCTCCTCCACCGTTATTCTTCCTATAAAGCCTTTTTTTAAATCATGGTCTCTCTTTGATTTATTTTGTCCTTTATTTCTCATATCCCCACTCACTCCAATCTGTCTGTTCTTTTCATCTTTCCTGCCTCTCTGGTTTCCTTTCATTGTGTGCACCTTCTCTCTGCGCCTCCTGTTGCCATCCCACAATCCAAAGCTCCAGCAAAGGGACGTGGCACCCTGTCTGCAGAGCCCGCCCTCCTACTGAGGGTATCAAGGAGAGAGTGTGTGTTTGAGAGCTGCACTGTGTGATTGGGCAGTGGCGATGTGTTGATGCATGAGCTTCCAGCAGTGGATAACCTCTGTGTTTTATTTTGGGGGGCTAGAGATGAGCACATGTGTGCATTTAGCCACTCCTACCTCACTTAGACTAGAGCTAAATTTTTAAGTCTGTGTGTGACGAGATCTAAAAGAAAACATTTAAACGTAAATCTGGATTCACTTCCATTTAGGAGACAAAGATTTTTTTAGATGTGATAAAGTTTTCTTTTGCATCTTGTTTCATTTAAACGGATCAAGATTTGATGCAAACAGGTAAAAAAAGAATAATTACAGCAAGCATCAATTAGCAATAATATCTATAAATGATCTGTAATTGTTGCGCTTTATTTAAACTGCAAAATCATGAAGATGTAAAATGTTTTGAGATTTAAAATAGGCTTTGTGAAATTGATAAAAGAATACATTTTAGACTGAATTTTTTTTAGGTCAAATATTGATGATAAAGAGACATGA
>JAGKQL010000001.1:48505055-48533426 GCA_018398635.1 Cyprinodon brontotheroides | reverse complement strand
GCTTTTCCTTCAGCCTCTGGATTATCCTGCCTTCCTTGTGTGCTCGGTTCTGATCTCCTGACTGTTCTCCACCTTACGGAACTTCAATGCCCGGCACTCTCTGGGCAACGTCTGTCGCGTCTTGTTCGCAGCCAACCGGCGGGAACCAGCCTTGTCCTTTGGACAAGAACTGAAATTTAAGACCACAGGTTCCTGCCTGAGATGTCCTCCCTGTTCCCTGCAAATCAGTTTACTTAATAAACTCCATGCAGAAAGACCCCGGGCCAGGAATCAAACCCGGAACCTTTTTGTTACAATGCAGCAGTGTTACCCACTGCCACACTGAGCAGGCCTAGTGCAATAATATACGTTGAAAAGATGTTACAAACCCAGTTTTCAATGTCTTTTCAACCATCTGAAAGTTACAGCTTTTCACCTTTCGCTTTTCAACTAAATGTAGACGTTGTTTGGATGTAAATCATGTTGTCTTTTTAATGTCTTTCCAACCAATTTTTGCTTGGTGGGACATTATCAGAAACACAATACACTAAATTTTTAAGTCGGTAGAGATTATAAAGCTTCAGTATAAAAGCTTAAATTAACTGAAACCAATAAATACAGCAAATTGAACATAAACAGAGGTACATAAAGCTTCAGTTTCCTTAAACATGCCCTTTGTCCTATAATCTGCTTTAACAGTGAACAAAAAAACAAGAACAAAAGAAACAACTCTGGCTGTACAGAGCAAAGGAATCCAGAAGGTCCAGAGAAAACATGTACAGCATTAGGAAATTCATTTTTCAAAAATGTGTTCATGCAAAGACATATTTTGCTTTAAGGGCTTCCAGGTAACAGTATCAGAAACTCAAGGTATGTTGTGAAAAATCTCAAATCTTTCAGTAAGATTGCAACCAAACAAAACCCACAACTGCATTTAAGTGAATAGTTGTGAAAGCTGACAGTATTTTAAGTTGTAAGTTCTAAAGCAAGTGTTAACCAAAAAAAAAAAAAAAAACGATATTTAGCTGTTGTCCCTGGATACCCTAATAACAAGCAAAACATTAACACATAACCAAAGTACCAGAATTATAAAACTCAATATTTAAAATGTAGTTCTTGCTCAAAATGACAGGAAAATCAAAAACTTACAGGCTTTTTACTTTGCTTAATTCCCATAAGCCACATACAGCAGTTTAATTAGTCCATATAAAAAAAGTTAATTATAAGACAAAGTAAAACCTAAATAAAATGACCCAATGGGGCATTAGTTACTGCTGACGGCGCTGGTTAGCATTTCATTTATTTCTTTAAATGGCTTTTAAATAAACCAGAAATGTCCCATTTTTAAAAGGGCATGGGAATTGATTTCCAGTCCAGTGAGACCTTTACTATGAATGCAGACTCAACCAAAGAGCTTATCCCAAGAGCAAAAACACAATCCCTACTCCTTGCATTTCAACTTTAATCATGTGAAGGTACACTTTTGGTAAAGGTATAGTGGGCCATAGCTGCAAGAAACATACAAGATGGTGAGAGGAAGAAAATGGCCAGAAAGGGAAGAAATCAGTGTATTTGTGAGATTCTTCCAGGTGATGGTGGAGGTGCAGGTATGATGGTTTTGATGTATAGTTATCCTAAAAGTAATTTGGGTGTTTCTTACTAACATTGCCAGAAAAATATGCCGCTATACTGTTAACGGACTGGCTAGGAGAACACAAACTCAAAACCTGAGCAATCTTTAAGGACACAATCTCGAGTATTTATTCATGTCTTCTGAGTTCAAGAAGCAATTACTTTCTAGGAGAATCGTTATTCTCCCTATTCAATATTCTCTCCTGTCCCTCTGTGAAGAGATGGAGATGTTTTCTGGAGTAACTATCACAAAGGTTTATACTCACAAGAAAAAAATAATGTACAGTTATAAAAAAAACATGTTATAACCTCAGATAAACTAAGAAATGTAGAAAAGGTTACATGTAAGACTTTCTCTAGTGAACAGCAAAAGACTAATTAGAAGGGAAAAATGCTGAGTTGTTAGGAAGTTATTCTGTTAGTTTAAAGCAGTGATGGTTATAAAGTGACCTGTGCTGCTGAGGACAATCTGTATCAACACTCCTTAGTGCACCCCACCCTGTCCCTGAAGCAGCTTCATGCATTCAGTAAAATACTTTGTCCAACATGGATGTTTATTCCCCAGAATTATTGTCTGTCACTACCTTCACCATCCAGAGTGTATGCTATCATAGAGCTTGCCTCATTTAGGGCCTTCAGCAGAAAGCCCCCCTCTCTAACACACCCTTTTGCTCAGCAGGTGCTCTGCTCTGACCCTTCCTGCAAAGATTATTAGTGTTCAGGTTTCAATTCAGTTAAATTCAAAAATATTTGATTAATCTCAAAAGGAAATTAAAAGTAGCAGTAAGGTGTTGATGCTGTAGCAGGAAGGGTCTTCTGTAGAGGTCTGTCTTGCAGCTCATCTGGAGATGCCTCTGAATGAAAACACTTTGTGTTTTTTTTTTTATCTTCTAAAGAGGATGCTTGCTGTTCCATGCTTCATGTTATGAAGAATTTTCTTTGTGAATTCATCTCCAGAGGTTCTAGTGGAGTTTCTAGAACAGAGAACCTTCTTTATCAGCTGGTTGATCTTCTTTCAGTCATTAGCTCTGATGCTGTAACCCCAGCAGATGATGGAGGAAGAGATCAGACTCTCCACTGCAGACTGATAGAAGATCTGCAGCATCTGAAGGCTTTACCTGGTTAGCTTCTGTAAACTCACTTCATTAGCTTCTTGTTCTAGAGAGTCCAGGGATGGTGTTATCTACTCAGTGTCACTTCTTGTCCAGATTCAGCAAGAATACGGCTTCACAGTTCTGTGTGCTACTCCAGCAGCTTCCCACACGGTACTTTCCAGTCTGAGGTCAGAAGAGGTCAGTGCAGAAGATCCCACACACACAACGCCAGTTGCCACTGAATACTGTCCAGGTGAACACCAGAGTATTTAATTCTCTGATTTTAATGGTAAAGTTGATTTCCTCCTCCACTTCTTCTCCCAGGATTTTTTCTTTCCCAACAGGATTCAACTTGTTCCTTTTGTTTGGTCAGTCTGTAGAAAACTTCAATCAGAAGTTTTGCTGGAACAGAAGAGAGAAGCATTTGGTCTGCTAAGGCTGTGTGTAGAGATCCAGAGGACTGCGTGAGCTGGTACTAGAGGTTCTATCAGGGACCTTGAAAATGGAAGTCCAGTTGTTGGATAGACAACAGAGGTTGAGAGAGAACCTGTCCATGATGAGCAAGCATGACGTGAGGCGACAGTGGAGAGGGTAAAACTCCCCCCCATTGGGAAGAAACCTCTATCAGGAAGAACCAGGCTCAACATGGTGGTCTGCTGCCAGACCGGTTGAGATGAGACAGGGAACACGGTGCGAGTCGGAAGAATGGCGGCTCTGGTGAAGCTTTAGCTGGACGATGGTGGAGGTGGGGATGGAGGTGGTTTTAAATCAGGATCATCTGAAGTCAAAGTCAGACATAGTGCAACCACTGCCTGCGCTTTGGGCAGCAGACTGAGATGTGGACTTGGAGACCTTTTAAGGTGAATTCTGGATGCTGATTGGGCTTTTGTGGAGGTGTGGTTAAAAGCTCATCAGTCAGTTTATTCAGGTGAACTTCCACCTACATAAAAAAAATGTCACAATTTGTTTGCAGTGTTTATACATCTGCTATTTTTACAAGACTGCATCAAAATGATGCAACCAAAATTCACCTAAAACCAAATCCTTCCATCCGATGTGTTTAGTGGCTGATAAAAAGCAAGATAGGTGATAGTAAAGTTATAATACCACAGTAGTGTGCTCTTTGCCAATGAAATGATGAAAATCAAAGTAGAGTTTGGGTCAATATTATTATCAAATATTAAAAATGACTTTATGGAGGAAACCTAATATTGCTTCTCTGTTTCAGTTAAACACCTACAATACTACGCTGCTTCACTATAGCTGTCACATGACCAAACTGTCATAATGGGGGTGGGAGGTTTGACAGCACCCAAATGCAGACACAAAAGCTTGAGGTGGTTACTTGAAGGTTTAATAACAAAAACTTCAACAGAAGCGAAAATCCCAAAAGAAAAACATAAATCCTCAAAAATCCAAAAACGCTGAAAACCAGGAATACTCACAACAAGAAGGGGAAAAACTAATGATGACAAACCAGGAAAGACTGACTGAGAAGGAGGAGAATAAATAGGAGAGAGAAACAAAGACCAGGCTATTTAGCAGATTGGGAGCAGGTGTGAACAGAGGCAGCAAAAGGGAGCAAGGGGAAAAGGAGACTGACACAATAGGGCAACAGGAAATACCTAAGAACTCAAATACAATCAAAAATACCTAGAACACAAGAATGAAAAATAAGACCAATGAAAACTCAGAGATAAAACTTGAACAAAACCAAAACCATGAAACAAACACCACATGAAAGCTCCAAAAACACCCCAGCATTGCTAAGCTATCATGCATTCCTAAATGAAAAGTTTTCTGCTAATATATTACAGTAGCTGCAAAGAAACCCTGGAAGACTTGCAAATGAACAAGCGGCCCAATTTCAAAAACTGGTTTGAAAACCTAGCTTTTAAAGGAAGTAGTACACCCAAAACATGATTAGCCTTCATTTTCTACTACACCCCATGCTGAACCAGCCTGGGTGCCAGTCGAACAGTCCCGCCCACAAGGTTTGAGTTGGGGAAGTTCAGATTCTGGCTCTGCTCCATAGTATGTAGCGAGTATTAAAGCCACTGTCAGGCGATCCAATCAAATTGTCAGGGCGGGCTTTATACATGATGGACAGATGATCAAAAGTAACGTAATCAACCATTGTGACCAAAAGCGCGCTTGGGTGACAACAATAATAGCTGCCGCTGAGAGTTTGGGTGAGTAGATTCTGCTATTAGATCTGTTCTAGAAGATATCGACAGCAAATTAATTTTAAAAGAGGAACAGAGAAACGCGATCAAGTCTCATCTTCTTATTCTAGGCGTGCAACTGCAGGCTTTGATTTTTGTGGACAACAACTATACCTGCGCTTAACATACGTCACGCACTCCGTTGCTCTTACTTATTGGTTGTAGATCTATCCAATTGAGTGCAGAGGCATTTTCTCCCGGTTCCTCTCGAAACCGCCCATAATCACAGCTCTATGGAGCAGCATCGAACTCATATTCTGACTAGGCTTGAGTTCGGACTAGTTCCAGCTGAATGCTGAACAACACACTCTGGAAGGTACTTTTTGATATCTCAAATGCATCTGGAGATCTGGGAGGCTTCTTGCTGTCTGCTGACATTCAAATAATGGGTCTATGGCGCCCGAGGCAGAAAGGTCCATAAAAGTCCACACAAAACGTGTCAATATTCACTCCATACTGCTCGTCCAATGTATTTCAGTGTCAGTGGGTAGCATCAGAATTTACTTTCGAAACGAAGTCATTTAGAATGTTTTTAGAGCATAAACAGTGGCCAGGTAGTGTATGTTCCTGAAAGCTGGCGCCGCATGTTCTGGCAACTTCACGGGAAGCGGCAGACCAAACCCCGGATGAAAGTGTGCATTCAGCGTCTGCTCTGCCGATAATGCAAAAGCTGTAGAAGAAGAAATGTGCTGTTTACCTGTGCAAAGAAAGAAACAACGAAAAGAAAAATGTCTGACGAGGACTTCAGTGTTGAGGAAGAGCATGAGTTCTTTGCCGCAGCTGAATGCGCTTTCATCCGTTTTGGTCTGCCGGCGTTTCCGTAGCGTCGTGGAACGCGGCTGTGGCGGCGCTTTCAGGAAATCCTATACACTACTGTTTAGGCTCTAAAAAGCATTCTAAATGACTTCGTTTTGAGTAAATTCTGGATGCTACCCACTCAGGACACTTGGAATACATTGGACGAGCAGTATGGAGGAATATTGACATGTTTTTTTTGGACTTTATGGACCTTTCTGCCTTAGGCACCATAGACCTCCATTATTTGAATGTCAGCAGACAGCAAGAAGCCTCCCCAGATCTTCAGATGCATTTGAGATATCAAAAAGTACTCCAGAGTGTTGTTCAGCATGGGGGTGAGTAGAAATGAAGGCTAATCATGTTTTGGGTGTACTATTCCCTTTAAGTTGCGTAATGGAGCATTTTTAGTAATTAACACAGTCTGTTCACAGTGTCCAAGTTAAGACTGCAGAGCTGATTAGTCAGTGTTGACCTCAGGGAAAAGTTAACATGACACATTAAATCAACATCTTGTTTTTTTTTCCAGCTCCCTCATAGCTTAGAACATACTGGTTACACGATTACATCATTAATGTTCATCTTTCTGTTGATTATAATGATCTTTTTCACCAACAGCTGATGAAAAAAGTAAACTTAAGATTGGATGGTACTATCAGAGATATTTACTGTAAAATGCATGAAAAGTGTGTTTGATTCCTGCTTATAGGTCATTTAAAACATGGACTTTCAATCAGTCAAAGAGGTATCATCAAAGTACATATTTAATATGTCTGAACTGAAGTTCATGGTAAAAAGCTCAAAGGATAATACCAATATGGGCCATTTTTTACTGATGTGCTGGCAAGTGTTTTTCTTTGTTATCTAAGTAATTGTTTTGTTATTTTGCACGGTATGGAATAGCTTTCCATTTAAAACAATTGAAAGTGAAAGTCACAGATAAATCATGTTGGAAATATAACTGCGTTTCAGTAGTCAGAGGTTCTAACAAAATATCTTTCTAGATTCATTTTTTACTGGTTTAGCATCCTCGAGCTAAACACTAATGGTAATCTGTTGGCTGAGGAAAAATAACAAGTATGCCACCACCAAAAAAAAAAAGGAAAAAAAAGGTGGGGCACCAGGATCAACACCATGTTTTTAGTTGATAAAGTATCCGGCACTGCTCTGTTGGCTCCTTTGAGCAAAATGTCAAGTTAAATACGACAAACTGCAGGAAAATGCTTTCAGGAATCCACAGATAAATGGCTCAAGGGCTGCATGGGGCCAGTTTGATATAAAAAACCCTGAATAACACTTGTTTTTCTTCCTTTTTGAGTGAAAAACAAATTAACTTGGACATTAGAATAAAAATTGTATTTAGATTTCTTTTCTTTTTGCTTTGACTTGGTGCTGATATTTTAAACCTGAACATAGACTGAAGGCTTTTAGAAACCTTTCAACATTCATATCTTTTCAGTCCCTCTTCTAAATATTCATAAGTTATTACGAACTTTTAAAACCTTTAACATGTAAAAATATGAGAAATCAAGGTGTATACCTCCCAAGTACTGTAGTTCTCCATGAATGATTAACCTGTCCTATATTTATACGTTTAATAACAATGATATTGAAGAAGATTACACCTAATCCATTAAGTTATCCTCACAAATGTCAGAGAGGTGAAGGCAGGAATCCTTTACTCTGCACATCATAAGTGAACCCTGTGCAGACATTGTGTTGTCAGGACTGTTTAAGTTTTAATCAATAAATTCAAATTAAAGCAATTATGCTTTTTTCTGCTTAACACCCTAATATAAAACAAAGACCCTAAACTTTCAAAAAAAAACTAGAATTTAAATATCTCTTAAAACATTAGGTTTGGATTAAAAACAAAATACAACTACAGTCTGATATGGAGGATGATCAGGCAGACGTAGATGTAGAAATATAGAAGCTACTGAGGATCTACAACCAGCATGTAGAATCAGACATTTTCTCACAACACACGTCTTTTGACTTTTTGTCGCTTCCGAAAGACAGTTTAATGCTACATGACTCTCTTCTCTTAAAGACTATGTTAATGGTGGGATCAAAAAAGTCCTAATTTTCATATTATACATTTAATTTATATTGCACTTTCCATCAAAAGATCTCAAAGTGCTACAGGTAAAAAGAGAAAAAGCATGATAAAACATCTAAACGGGACTGAAAGCTTTTTTTTAAACACTCAGTGGATTGAGGAGCCCTCACGGTGACAGGGAAGGTATTCCACAGATGTGGGGCAGCAGCACAAAATGCTCTATTTCCCACTGTCCTGAGTCTGGTTCTGGGAATGTGGAGGAGGTTTGAATGAGCGGAGCGAAGGGAGCGGGTTGTTGGTGCAAGAAACAACTACGATTCCTTCAAAACCGGTTTGTTAGAGCAACATAGAGTGGATGAAGGAATGAAGGAAAACTCAAAGCATCATATTATTCACACTTTTTATATTTAGATGGTATCTAATAAATCCAATTCAGTCAGGCACTTATTTACGGCACATCTGGCATTTATTTAATGGCTTTTTTTGAAATATTTTTTTTTAAATCTTTTTCAGGTTTGTATTTGCTCAGTGGTAATTCGGTTCCTTTAAATTTGCAATGGTATGACCAGGTAATTGAAGCATCAGTTATGAATTTTATTATTTATTCTCTACTGACAAAAGATTTCATTTTCAGAATTATTTCATTTTTCCTAATTAAAAGCGGCACTGTTTAGTTTGAAATCCATTCAGATTTTGCAAATGTTTTCTAATATGATGCAAGGTTACAGCAGAAAACATCTGCTCCAGTTTGCTGCCTTAAAGCACGGCCTCTACTGAGAAATAATCATCTTTCTTAAAATATTTTAAGGATATTTGAGTTTAAAGTATTCGAAAAAAAAATTCTTTATTTTATTTTTTGTAATTGTGAACCACTATTATTTTTTTCATTTATTTTAAAACTTATTTTATTATAGGCTAAAAAGCCTACATATGGATTTTTAGTTTTACATGTATTGCTTTTTAAAAATGAAAAGAATAGGTATCATTTAGTCTCTCCTTATAGTTATTTACCAAAAAAAAAAACAATGAAGGCTTTCAAATATTCATCTCTATTCTCTAAACTTCAATGTCGATATGAACAAAAATAAACATTTTAGGAAAAAATGCATTCTTCGCTTTTCTACTTATTAGTCATTATTTGTTGTTATAGTTAAAATTTCAAAGATTAACCAAACTCATGACGTAACAGGCACCAATAACAGCTAGTTTTTTAAAAGAAAAATATGTTTCACTTAAGCCATTTATTTATTTTTGAAAATTTACCTTTTTAGGGAAATAACTTTAACATTCTCATCATTAAAAACATTTAATGATGAGAATGATAAAAAGATTTTAATAGCAGAAGGAATATGATAAAAGCAGGCCCAGATAAATCAGCCATGTGCTCCTGGATAAATTCAGCTGCTGGTTTTTCTCATAGGTACAGCAATAAAAAAAAGAAAACAAACAAACACAAAAAAAAGAAAAATTAACATGTCGGCACTTTTATTTTGGTTTCTTTAGGGTTTTAGCTTTAAAAAAACAAGCAATTTTAGAATGAATGTCTGTCCTGTTATCTAGAACCCCTCCCAGAAATGCATCCTTTGTCTGAAGGTTTCCCATCAATAGAGGTCTCTGTAATGCCCATTAAGCACCATACCTGACATTGAGCGGATGTGTATGTGTGAGAAACTATGTCAGTCGTACGGTAATTAGAGGTTTTTTTCCAAGTCCACCTCCCAGCTCTGGTCTTTGTGTTTGTGTGTGTTGTCAAGGCAAGTTTTACAGGCAAGGCTCTGACATAAAACCCTTAACAGCGATGTCATGGAGCTTTAAAAGGTTAAACTGAACAAGGCCTAATCCACAACCGTGGAACAGAAGGTAAGAGTGGCAGTGGATGCTGCTACGGGTCGAGTATTAGTGGAGATTCTGCTTTCCAGCTAAATCTCAGCCTAATGGTGGTTGTTGTTAGACATAGGTTAACATTAGAAAACTTAGTTTAATATTGTTTTATATCTGTGTGTGTCTGTGACTGATTTTAAACTTAAAGACGATCCAAGAATGTTTTCTTTTTTAGGCAAAAAAATAAGAAGAAAATTCCATTCCTGACATTTTGAATTGAAAAAGCTTCCTGGATGAGAAGCAAAATGTCTTCAAACTTGGGAACAAAGTCCAGTTCATTGTTTTTTGTTTTTTTTTTTACATTTTTTGGATTAAGTGAAAGTGTTACTATTATAATATGACCCCCTGCATATAATATGACCCCCCTTAGATTGTAGACCTCTGACTTCAGCTATAGTTCAGGTCCTCATCACAACCCTAACGATACAAACACATGAGAATGGACCTCCAACACATTAGCTTGGTGAATAATTGATTAGAAGTGATTTACTATCAGTCTCATCTAAGCCCCTCATTGACATAGATGCATCATCATCTACATCTGTTCTGTCACAGACAGAAGCCATTCTAGGCAAAGGTCTCAGTGGCGTTGATAAACTGCACCTAATACTAATTCCTGACAGATGATGAGCAAAACGCATTTATTTCTAAAAACGAGATCAACAAAACAGGAAGTTAGAAGAGTAAAGCAAAGCAGCACTTGTATGAATCCTTTATGCATGGAGTGTGAATTGGCCGTATATAAATAAACTGAATTGAACTGAAGGATAGCATATCATGAGTAGAACAACTGAGCGAACAATGAAAGTAGCCTACAGTAGTCAAGCCTGAGTTTTACTGCATTTTTTGGCCTATTGTCGTCCTGTCGCAGCGCTCATGGAAGACTTACCTTGACGTGCACCTAATGACTCCTGGACCAAGAACAAGCGATAGTGTTCATATAAAATACTGCATTAATGTTCTCAGAGAATCTGTTTCTTTTTACACATTTTACATCTCTTTACATCTTCTGCACTATAACAAGAAACTGAATTATTGCAAAAGAGGATAAAATGCGTCATAATCTCAAATTTGGTCTGATTGCTCCATCAGCTCTGTAAAAGGTGTAATTACCAAAACTCCTAATCTTTAATCATCTTTTAATTGCCATATCATGTAGTCATTATAGCAGCTCCTGAAGGGAGGAAGTTAAACTTTCTTTTTTAGTGTTTAAGGGTAATTATTTTGCCCCTGAATACTTGGCTGAGTACAGATGATTTCTTAGGTTGTAATGATACACATCTCCAGCATCTTCATTCTATTAACTAGCTCTTGGATTTTATGCCTTTATTATCTGCTCATAATGTTGAGCAAATAATCTCTCAACATTTTGCTGTAATTTGCATAAAAACATCAAATGAATATTATTTTTCCTGCTGCAATTGGAATATAGTTTAGAAAAATGATGGTTGCCATTTCAGATGAAGTGTTAATTTCTGGAAGCTGTTAAAACATTAAGTGTCAACAGTTTAATCTACAGTAGCAAGTATGCAGCTTTTCCTGAGCTTTTACTGACAGTTTCAGGACAGAGTTGATGCAGGAGTGATCAGCTATTACTTAAACTGACTTTCTGATACCAGATTCATCTGGGGAACATGGATTCCTCTCTGTAAGCTGAAGTTTGTTAGACATGAGCAGCAGAGAACACTGTGTGCCCAAACCGTGCAACTTCTAACCCCTAAATATAAATTACACATGAACAAAGTGATGGAATTCTTTGTAGTTACTCAGATGCGTTCTGATTTGTTTGAGTGTTTAATTTCCTGACAATTCCCATAATAGATACTGACTAATTGAGCCATTTTCAGAGCTTTTAAATATTTAATCTTGGTTTATCACCAGCTGAGAGGAGAATAAAAATACAGCTGATGTTTATATACATTAAGGAGCTCAGAAATATTTAGTAGGGGTGAAAAAAAAAGTTATCTGGAAAAATTCTTACAGTGAAAAAGTTCTATAATTGCCCTATATTTTTCACACAAACTTTATAAACGCAAAAAAAAGCAGATTTTTTTACTTAATTCAATGCAATAATTTAAAACCACTGCTTCAGCTGAGCTGTATAGTTTGAGTCTAGGAAATATAATCATTTAGACCTTAAAAAAAAAAAACTAAAATGTAGACGAGTTTATTTATAAAGCACAGTTCAGATGGTCCAAAGTGCCTTACTGGACATTTAAAAATATAAAAACAACGGAACATTGCAGAGGCAAACAGCAAAGACAAACAGCTAAATTGAATTTAAAAAAAGAATGAAAAGTAAAAAAAATATAACTACTCTATTAAAAACAAAAAGGTAAATAGGAATGACACTTTTTATATCTAGATATAAAAGTCAGAGGCCACTCTGAACAAATGCAATTTTAATCTTTGTTTAAAGAAAAACTGGATTTCAGCACTTTTACCATTTTCTGGGAGTTTGTTACAAATTAATGGAGCTTAAGAACTAAAGCTGTTTCTCCATGTTAGGTTCTGGTTCTGCAGAGTACACTTGATCTGGGAGGTCTGGGTGCTTGATCCACTGACAATTAGTCTGTAATTTATTTTAGAGTAAAGCCAATCAGGCAGTTATAAATTAACAGAAGTATATTAATAGATCCAGGGAGCCAGAGGAAGGATGTTAGGACTGGGCTGATGTGCTCTACTTTCTTAGTTCTAGTGAGGACGCAGTGAGCAGCACCTACTTTCTTAGTTCTAGAGAGAACGCAGGCAGTCCTACTGAGTGCCAGGTGTTCTAATAAAATGTTATCAACAGTGTGGAATGCTGAACTGACATCCAATAATACCAGCACTGTGGTTCTACCACAGTCTGCATTTATATGGATTGCTACAGAGCTTGACAAGGCCAGTCCCTGTACTGTGGTGAGCATGGAAGCCTGACTGGATGATGGTCAACCAGCTGGTTTCACTGGTTAGTAATTGATGTATTAGTTTAAAGAAAAGTTCAATGCATTGTTAAAAGGTTTAGTCTGCAAAAAACGACCACATCATTAAGGAAGACAGTTGGATTGAGATTTTGGTGATTATTAGAGCCAAAAGATAACATTGACCTTTTAAAGAACAGCAAACCAGTTAGAGATGGTTTGAGCGTTGTGATCAGATCCATGATGGGTACACAGTGACCATAAAGGATGTAACCAGATCCAAAACAGTAATTAGGTATTTAGGCTATAAGGTTAATAGAATGCTCAGTTTGCAAAGTTTGGTAAATCTAGAGTGTACAGCAGAAGCCATTCATAATTTTCCCTCTTTCCTTGATGGACCCTTGGCTGGTCCCCTACAATTTAATTTCAAACGACAATCTTTGTACTAGAATGTTCTTTCTGTCATGATTTGTGGACATTAAGGGACATAAAGAGAGTTTTTCCTCTCCACCGTCACTACAAGCATGCTTAGTGTGAGGGATTGCTGCAGAGTCAATGAGTCGATGCAATCAGCTGGTTTTCCTTAGATAGAAAACTTTGAATCAATCTGACTGGATGATCTGGTGAACTGGAAAGTACCTTAAGATGAAATGTTTTGTGAATTGGCGCTATAGAAATAAACTGAATTGAATTAAGCTCTAAGAGCAGCGCCATCTCCTGGTCAGACCCTGTAATTCAGTGGAAGGGTGGAGTCATAGTAAAAAAAAAAATCATGCCCAGGAGAAGGCCAGCAGGTGGAAGTTGGAGGGGACGTTGCTGGGAACTGCAGGGACGTGGGCTGCAGTTCAGCTGGCGTTTGACTGGGGAGGGCCATTTTGAATGGCTGCCACTGTACAGTGAAATGAAGCCTCAGTTTTCTGGGTTCAGCTGACTAGAAGGGAACCAGGGTGGTTTCCTGCTGCTGTAACCCTTCTCCTTCAAGGGTCAATTTGGTTTGCCTTTGAAGATGGTATTCTGCATTCCTTGGTTAAAATGAGTGGCTTAAATAAGTGGTAGTTGGCTTTCATTCATCTTTCATTCATCTCAGACCAGTCTGCATATTCTCTTCTGATATGAAATCCACATACTGGATGAAAAGGGATCTTTTTTTCTGTTGAATGTGAGATGATTGCGCTGAAATACACAGACCAGCCAATCTGGCTCTATTAAACCTGCCATGCTCAAATTCAATTAAATCATTTTGCGTCCCCATTTCTGATAGAGGCTTTAAACCTCAGTGAGTGATCTGCATCCCATTTAAATGCCTAAAGGCCTTGAGTTGCTGCCATGTGATTGGCTGAGTCTCTATTTTCGTTCACATGCAACTGAACAAGTGTACCTAATAAATTTGGTTAGTAAGTCTATTTATGCATCTCCCATATTTTAATTTAATACTGCTTTTGAATGTTTTGTTGATTCAACAGCTACAAATATGGTCCACTGGATGTCTGCAGTTATTAAAGCACTGATCAGAAATAACTGAGCATCTGCAGGTTTGTCCTTAATGTAAATCATGTCTTTAATAAACCCTGTTTTATTTCTTTATTTCTCTGTGTTGACTGTGGATCAGCTGAAGTAGACAAGTGAAATGCATGTTTGGCCTAGAATTGTTAATTAAAGTTTTCAGATTGGGCTGATTATCTCTGTAAAATGTGGGATAATCCTGTATCATAATACAATTGTACCTTTTCCCAGCTAAATTCCCAGCAATTATGATGTCATCAAAGATAATTGTTGAATTAGTATTTCTAATCTGACCATAAACAGAAACACCAACTGCAAAGCTTGCTCCATTTAAAACCTGAGGAAACATGTTTATTGATGTTTCATTTAGTAATAATGTCCATCAGTTTACAGTATGCTGCCCTCCGTCTCCACGTCTGAGAATGTGCAGAATAAACAGCAAAGGTGTAAACAACTCTGTTAAAATACTCACATTTGTGATGTGCAGGAACGAGATAATCATAAACATTGTTCCACCTTTAATGTGACATGCATGCTAATAACAAAAACCTCCCAGTTTGTGCCAGCAATATACAAAGTTATCAGATTATAAGAACTCTTCAATTCAATTCAGTTTATTTCTACAGCAGCAATTCACTCTCAGATCATCTCAAGGCAATTTACAGGCTCACCAGATCATCCAGTGTGATTGGTTCAAAGTTTTCTTATCTAAGGAAAACTAGTTAATTGCACTCAACTCATTGACTCCCTTCAAAGGCAATCTCTTGCACTAAGCATGCTTGTAGCAACAGTGGAGAGGAAAAAAACTTTATAACAGGAGAAGAAACCTCCAGCAGAACTGTCCGTTTCCCTGAAAGCTGTACATCTGCTGAGTACCCACTGGGGGTTCAAGGAGACAGAAGCAGACATAGAAAAAGAAGCATAGATACAAAAGGCAACTCGTCAACCAGCTCCACAGGCGGCCCCGCCCAGGAAACACACAGCCAGGCAGACCCGAGCAGACAGCTAGCTCCCATGTCAGAGAATGAAGATGTTACCATCCAGTTAGTCACAGTCAGAGAAACAGGACTACGTGATTATCTCTGATATCAGATTGAGCTTTGGCCATTTATGGTTTTATATCGTGAGAAGGAGGATTTTAAATTCTATAATTATTACTCCTAGGAAAATACACAAAATTATCTAAAAAAGCAGACATTTAAGCAGTTTCTTAAATTGCTATAATTTCGCAAAAACTAGGTTAAGCCATTGCAAAACTTCAGTTTGTTTAAACTTGAAACCAGTCATGTCTTTTTTTTTTGATGATTTATGACCTTCCTGTGATGCTTAACAAGTAGCCATTATTACTGTAGGTTACATTCACACAGCAGGTAAATACAACCCAAACCTGAACTTCCTGACCAGATGAAACTCATATCTGAGTTTTAATGGAAGTTTGAATTCTGACCTTTTCATCTAAAAAAAAATTCAGTTTTAACCCATATGCGGTATAAAATCTCATCTGATCTTTTATGAAGTGTGCAGTCACGCCAATTTTTATCCAACTGTTTTCTCTTGGCCTCCACTGGACGTCGGTGCAGACGTCCAGAGGAAGCTGCTGCAGCAGCAGCAGAAAAAGAAAACCCAGCTGAGTGTCTTTCCTCTCCACTGTTTCTCTGTGCATGCTAACATTGCTAAAGAGTCGTTGAAGCAGCAAGCAACCCTGCAAAGTCAATAACTGTGTGCTGTTTTTTTCTTCTTGGTCTTTATATACTGTTAGCTCCCATTGCTCAAGAGTTTACTAGTTAACAGACAAACCTGCATCCTTAATGGCTTTTTCACTTGAACTCTATCGAACAGTGCGATTCCCAGTGACTTCGGGTCTCTTTGGTCTATCGAACAGTTCTTTCAGAAGTCTGATGGTGGTTACATTCGTTAGTATTACGAAAGATCCTGCTAAACTTATTACCTTTTTAGAAAAATTTATACAAACAAAGATCATTAAGCATCAGGACCTGCTGTGTGAAGCTAGCCATAGTTCTGCTGCTGTGTTTTCTTTATAAGTTATTCTTGCCTTACTATTCAGGAGTATTGAAGATTACACCAAGGGCTGCTTGAGTTTGTGACAACATTTGACTCAGACTTTCTTAAATCACCTTTTTATTTGTATTTATTTTCCTCTTACAAAAAAGTAGAAGAATTTACTTTTTTCTATATATCTTATTAGGAAATGGAAAATGGAGCAACCTTTCATTTTGTTCTTAAAATTCTGATAATCAGTTCAATTTCAATGCAGGAATGTTTTTCTTTATAAGGTGACATTGTTTCTAAACTACTTTCTTATTTTCGCTGTTTCATTACATGATCGTAGAGCTCAAAAATCCAAAGAACTGCGAACACATTTCCATATTTAAAATCCATCATGTTGATTACTTCATGTAAACTTTAATTACAGTCATTTTAAACTAGTTTAAGCCTGCAGTAGTTTTGGCAGACTTTTTAAAAATGGCCACTAGGGAGACATTATGTTAATTCCCTGATAGTACAATTGCTAAAAGCACTAATAATTAGCACATGTGTCTGCCAAAATTCAATCTGTGAATAATTAGCTAGTCCCTGTGCCAAGGTCCCCTCTGCTATGATAAAAAGTACAATAATGTTTGAGTCAGAGCAGTATTTAAACACACCTCAATGGCTGATGCCTGCTTTCTTTATTTGTTTATTTTGTTTCGGTCTACACATATCTTTACACGCATATAAAACTGTTTCAGAGGTTGATCAAAATCAATTCTCAGAGCCAATCTTTTGCTGTAGTCTCTGTCACCTATGTTTTTTTAATGTTCTGACTTAGTTTCCCCCTCAGGATAATAGAGTGGAATGCAGCTTCTTGGAGCAGGCACCGTTCTTGCAGACTGTGTGAGCGTCTCCTCTTCACAGTCGCACCTTTTAGTGTATGGACTTAATGCACACGGTTCATGGCTTGGCTAAAACACAGAAATATTTATGTGTATGCTAGTCAGGGGCGGATTTAGGAAATTTGGGGCCCTCGGCAAAGACCGGCAGGGGGCCCTCTGAATTGAGAAGACACATAAAGAGGACCCATTCTACAGATACAGAGAAATGTTAATAGAATAGACATCCATTATCTGTTCTAGGTTGTGTCCCTCTCTTCTTGTCCCTTTTCTTCTTGTTTTCCTCTCTATGTTTTTGTACTCAGCTGACTTTTCATGCTGTCTCAAGAGACAACATAGAGGAGAGCAGGAGAGCGCGGGTTACTAATCTACTTGCTCTGGAGAGCAGAGTTCGCGCTGCTTTTAGATGTTGTCTCCAAAGTCTCCAGTAGCAGAAAAAGTCTCTAGAGTTGGCGCTAGGAGCTTTTTAGAAATCAAAGTTCTAGAGGGGTCTGAAAAGTGGCTAAATATGTTTACTAAAGCGCCAAGTTGGCAACACTGCTCTTGCATGGTTTGTTTTCAAATGGTTTGCTGCTGTCTGTCTGGACCTTTCTGAACATGTGCAGCAAATGGACTGATCCAATATGGTGGACACTGAAGGGGGGCTGATACATACTTAATATTATATTAGCGTTCTGATGGGCATTTTAGCCAAAGGATAAACATTATTAATGTGCTAGACAGATAAGGAATAGTTGTATTAACCATACTTGTAGTTTTATGGGGCCCCTAGGAACGCGGGGCCCTAGGCAACCGCCTAGTATTACCTAATGGTAAATCCCCCCCATGCTAGTATTCATTTACAGGACTCTTCTAACAGCTTCAGCACATTAAATATTTGTATGAGCTACAATATTTTTTCATGCTGGGCACATTTATTTGTGTGCAGCTGTTCTCATACCTGTTTGAGCCGAGCTCCCTCAGGCTGGAGGGTTCCTCCTTTTTTATTCATCTGTGGTGTCATCCTCCTCTTCTAAAAATGAAAATGGTGGAGGAAAGCGGCCCTGAGGAAAAACTCCTGCCTGTTTGGCATACAGCCAATTGAACACAATACTGGCTTTTATTTTGAGGCGACATAGTCGCTGCACAAACGGTCAATAGAATATATCTAAGGTTGTCAAACCATCTTTTATCCTTGGGGAAATGGAAGATTGAAGCCCTGGTAGTTTTTCTTGCTGATTTGAAAAACTGATTGTGACCCACTGAACCATCTTAAAGCGGAACTTTTCCTTCCAGTGTTTTTCCTGCTTATTCTTCTATGTTATGGTGATTGGATAGCAATGTTTGATGCATTAATGCTTCCAACTGATATGTCCACTTTCTTCTGAGTCGCTCTGTGCTCAGTATCCACTATGGTACCACTGCATCACATTTTTAAAGGGGTCATAGAATGCAAAATGTAGTTTACATTGACATCGATGAATAACAGTAGTTCAGAGAGTGAAATGGACGTACAGAGAAGTACAAAGCTCATCAACACCTCCTTTCTCTGCAAATCTCACCATAAAAAGGCAAATTAAAACGAAGCCCCGAGTTCACGTAAACTCGGGGATGTTTCCTTATTAGGTTGTGGCCTGTACTTTGTCACGCCTGAAATTCAAATACAGACCAGCACACTGGTTCACTGGCTCAAGGAAGGGGGGTAGCCATCTAACCCTAACCCATCCTCAGTCAGTGGAGGGCGGCTGGAGGCCGTTAGCAGACATCCCAAGTCTCCCCGAAGTTCCGGGAGCATTTTAGACTATGTGAGGTGGTGTTTTTTTATGTGAGTGAAAGCATGCAGGCAATACAATAATTGGTGCACCATTTGCGGATTAGAACTACTTCTATTGCGCAGGCACAACAAAAGAGAGGTTGTGGGAAGCAGATTTCTTGTGTAACCTTAGTGTATCTGTCCAAAGTGATGCTCCATTCAATGAGCGTTCCAGCAGACTGGCTGTCAGAGAGCGCGCTGATTGGATTAGTCAGAAAAATAAGCCAATAACTCACCTAGTTACCACTCAAAGACGCATTTTACAGCAGAATATGCTAAAGTATGTGCACGTCTAGTGAAGGTGAAGAATGATGAAGAGTGGAAGTATGGGGAGCACGGTGCAGGTCGGTTGTCTTCAGCGGCGGCAGCAGGCGAGGGGGTCGGGGGTCGGGAGGGGATGCACTGTAGTCGACCAAAATCCAGGACGATATTCCAAAATTCCCCAGACATTTTTTTAGGTGTGAAAACTAGGACATGTCCGGGAAAAAGATGGACGTCTGGTCACCCTACCGTATCAACAATTTGAAGTTTCAGTGAGTGAGTGCTTGTTGCTATGATCGCGCTCTTTGCTCAGCAGCTTCGCTCGTTGTAAACCAACCAATCAGAGCATAGCTCATCTAAATATTCATGATCATACCATAAAAGGAAGAAAACCTGTCGTTTCATTCTATGGTTTTAACCAGGCTGCATTAGAGCACATAGAACAGCAAATATGCCATTTTCAGCCCAACCAATGTTACACACCCTATTCAGAGACCTTAAGGACCAGATACACTATAGAATCATTCCATGATTCTTTCTATGAATCATTCTGCCATTCTATTCTGTATGGTGATCACAGAAATAGCCAAAACCACAGGCAGGGAGTTTTTTTTCCATTAAACTTTTAAACACGTTTCATTTGACCTTTAAGTTGCTCTTCCTGGATGCTGGGGGGACCTTCCCTCCACTGCAGGCTCCCTTTTGGCAAATCAGCACCACATTTGCAAGAGATTGGTGTTAAAAAACTGCATCCAATACATTCAGCACAATGAGGCCTGTAATCATTTAGTCACAGTACTGATTCAGATGGAAAACTAATTGACTATCCCATTATTGCCAAGCCAGAATATGACCCCCTCCCTATGATAAAGTGCAGGCATAGAAAGGCTGAACTGTTTGTGCAAACCCAAGTTTTGCAGCAGCTTGTGTCTATAGAAAGCTACATTTGTTCCCTCTGGTTAAATTTGCTCAAAGTAATCACGATTATAAAACAATAAACATATTTAGCAAAAAGGATATAATGTTACTTTACAAAGGCAAAGAGTAGACAATAGAGAGACTATAGATACAAAAAGACTAAATAATATGAAAAAGAACAAACTGTAAAAAGTTCAACTGTACAGCAAACACTAACCAGGGTACAGATCTTCTCACTATGAACAACAAGGTTTTTTTCTGCCTTCACAGCAAAAAGCAGCAACAAAACTCCAAGAAAGCAGAGAGAACAGAAATGTTCATGAATTTATAACATTGATCAGTCAAAACAGATATGTGTTGTTGAACAGTAAAAACTACAAATATCCAACTAGATGATTCAATTCAATTCACGAATTTATTTAGGGTGACCAAACATCCGTATTTCCCGGAACATATCCAGTATTGTCGCGTCCTGTCGAGGGAAACGTCCAGTTTTGAAAGTGAAATGTCCTGAGTTCACTCGCGCACTGCGCTCCGTGTAGTAATCCCTGTGAGCAGCGTCAGTGCGGGGCAGCCCTGTTCCTCTAGCTCTGTTCAAAAACCTGGGCTGCATCCTCCAGGGCCCAGCGGTCTACTAGAACTGGATCGCCGAGAAGTCGCGCTTGAAAATAAGGGGCCGGAAGAGTTTAGGCTGTAAATTCAAACAGGTCCTCCCTTCGGCGGGTTTTACTGCGGTATGCTCTGTTGCTTAGCAACCGTGAGAGATTGACACACACAAAGCAGGAAAAAGAATGAATACCGGGTTTTTCAAAAACTGTTTGTTTATTTATTTATTTTTAAAAAGTTAAAGTGAACAAAGACTACACTCACAAGAATCCAGAGTGGAATAAAGGTTCAACCACGGGGTTTTTGAATTAAAACAAATCAAATCAAATGTAATGAGAAACCTTAGTCAGTTAAATAACCTGCTGCTGTCATTCTGCACATCTCTGATGTTGCTGCTATTTTCTAACTATCCATTACTGGAAAAATGTCCATAGATGGATATTGGTTATTAATGCACAGTTTTTATATTTGTTAAAACACTTTACAAATTTTATTTTTTATATTATTTAACTCTTCTATTATGTTATTCTTATACATTTTTCTAGGTCCACATTTGTGTGAAATTTTTAATAATCTTTCTGCTGCTGTAAATTTGCCCATTGTTAAAATTTTCTATTCTATTCTATAAAAGATATAAATAAATCTAAACAATGTATGTATAAAATATATCTGCAAAATCTCTAATATTCAACCCCCGCTCCAAGGTGTCCTGGTTTTCCCAAATGAAAATATGGTCACCCTAGACTAGCAGGAAGCTGATCAGATCATGTCATCTTAAAGACACTTGACAGTTCAACCAAAGATCATTCAGTCAGATTGATTCAAAGTTTTCTGTCTAGGAAAACCAGTTGATTGCATTGACTCATTGACTCAATTACAATCCCTCACACTAAGCATGCTTGGCGATAGTGGAGAGGAAAAACTCCATTTGAACAGGAACAAAACCTCCAGATTGATTGATAGAATGATGTCATTTCATTTTCACAGTCCTGAGAAAGAAAAAACAATATACCAGCCATCAAAGCACTAGGCCAGGGGTCTTCAACGTTTTCCAGGCCAAAAGATCCCAAACTGATGGCAAGATGGGCAAGGACTAGTTATATACATGCGTATGAAATTGTGTTAAATTAATCTGGTCACTCTATTACAAATGGAGTAATGTAGAAAAATAATTCCTCCCTGGGATTATTAAGTATAGTATTTCTGATTCCTGGTTGATGGGACAGGTGTTGTGAATGAAAGCGGAAGCCTTGAAGAAAGAGCTCCTGTGTGTCTCTGAATGTGAGCATTGTTATTGACTGAAAGACATCTTGCCTCCATTTATCTGTTTACTACAGTCTGTTGAATTCATGTTATTGTGGATTTAAAAGACATTTCAATAGCTGGAAAAAGTGCAGGGGGAATATAAAACAAAGTCTAATCATTTTCAAAACTTTACACTTAACCCCATGCAGTACCTTCATGGACCCACTAGAGGTCACTTGACCCCTGTTGAAGACCTCTGCACTAGAAGGTAAATGCAGGTTAATGTTTGCCTTTTTAAATCAATGGTTCAAAAGCAGAATTAATGAAAGAAATCAAATGCCATGGTGAAGTTAACCTTTCTTTCTTTCACTTCATGAATGATGCCAACATTGTATTTAGTCTAAGATGATGGGATCCATCCGATCACTGACATTTTTAATACAATAGTTGCCATGTGTTTTTGCAGGAGAAGATCTAAAACAATCATAATAATAATAATAATCATGGCACATTTTTCCACTCCAAGACCTGAAAAAATCGTCAGACCTGTCTTGAGACCAGTGCCTTTATTTTGAGCTCCATCCTTGAGGAGGTCACTGCCTTTATGTTATGGAACCAATAACAGGGCAGGTAGAAGGTAAAATGTTCTTGTAGCAGATTCATTAACAACAGATATACTGAGATCCTGCTATGATGAATGAATGACTAAATACTCAGAAAAGTGTTGAGTCTTCTTTTATAGAGTTAAACATGTTTTCATCAAAAACGACTGCTTTTTCTCCAACTGTAAGTTGAGAGAAAATATATTCAAAAAATATATTTATAACTATATACATATATATTATTTTTTACTCACTGTCAACTTCTACTCTTTCTTCGTGGGTTCAAAATCTTGAACTCAAAAAACTGTACAAATCTGACAAAAGAAAACATGAGGGGAGCATTTTATCTTCAGCTGGAGATAATCAGCCACACCTGAACTCAGTCTGTGTTCATCAGGAGACGGACTCAGGGCAGGCTAGAGCACACATCTGTAGTATGAACTCTGTTAACTGTACTACTACAGCTAGAGCTATATTCAATTACCTGATATTACATATTTTGCTAGGACTCAGTCTGTGTGGTCTGTGTGTTTGTGTATTTGTCTTCCTTCCTTCACGCGGCGCCTGGTTCTGATTCTCTTCCTCACACACCTGCAAGGGGGTACCATCGTTAACACAGTGTTCTTAAGCTGCTGATTGCCACTACCTACGCCAGAGTGTTTGCCAGATTTGGGTACTCTAGCCAAACTGGGAGTTTTGCTGATTCAAACTGAGTTTTGTCAACCTGGGTCCTAACATTGCTTTTGTCTTTGCCTCTGCGGCAGGAAGTCGTCATCCTGCAAGCTGGATGTTTTCAGCCTTCTCCCCTGGAAGGATCAACTGAACTTCAAACTGAGCTGAGTATACAACCAGGAGGTTTGGATTCCACTCCTTCCCAGAGGAAATGCTTTGAGCTTCACACTGAGCAAGGGATTCATCTGCACAACAGTCCGTTCAAGTACCGCAGGAAATCTTTGTGGCAGTCAGTCTTTCTCCGCTGCATCTACAAGCAACCGCGATTCTGGGTAACCCGTTCGGCCCTCCACCGTATGAGACAAACACCAGAACACAATTCCTCACCTACTGGAGTCTAAGAGTCCACCTAATCTCTGGAAGCGTGAGTCTCTGCTAACCTTTTCTCCTCTTCAAGTTCGAGGATCACATTCTTCCACTGAACCTGAACTAACCACAGTGTCTTCCCCTCACCTTTCAGTTCGGATTAGAACAGTGTTCAGAGCAACACTGGAATCTCTTCACAGCGTCTCCTAATAAACCTTGTTAAACTTTTTTTCCCTTGTCTCTCTGGGCTGGTTTCTATCTGCATGTGGGTCCGGAGCTCTTGATAAAATCCTCATGACATCTTTGATATAATTCTTGCAGGAGAATTGAACCCCTATGTTTTATTGTTTGTTTCCCTTTTATCTCCTCTTTCTTTCATCTTTTCTCTTTTTTTTCTGTTTTTCCTTTCCTGTTCTTCTTCCATTGCAGTGTCCATATAATCTGTAAAAGTCCCTGCATTCATTATAATAAAGCTATTTATAGTGCATAAATCAAGCGTGAACACTATGGCGATATAGCCGCACTACTCCACTTCTGAAAGCTAAAATCTGTTGAGCCCTTTTTTGGCATCAAGACAATTATTTTTATTGTCATATTGACAGACAGGACACTGTAAAAGAAAAAAAAAGAATCATAGATTTCCCGATCACTTTTGTCCATCATCTTTCACTTGCAGTGCTAAAGGTTTTCAAAAATCCAAAAAACATGCATCAAAAAATACACTAGTTCATACAGCGAAAGATCAAAAGACTTTTAATTTGTTTTTCATGATGTTTCTATTTTTTTTTTGTCAAATTTAAGGAACTCTATTAATAAAGAGTTTATTTTAAAACTAAAAAGAAGGGGTTTTGGGGATTTCAAAAGCCAGAGCAACATATTTTCCAATCAAAATATACGACATGTTTTTGCAGTACAGACATCATGTATTAATATTTAAGTGCTCAGTGCACAAGGAGAGAGTTTATAAGGTTCCTTAAAAAAAATAAAAATATAATGCATTTAATTTTATTATGCGCCTCTAAAATTCAGGAGAAGTTGATATAGAAATAAAGAGATAACTGAAAAATAATAAAGAGCTATAGATCAGAAAACTTAAAAGGATGTGGAAATATAAAAAGGGGGAACTAAGCATAATGGGGCATTGCTGAATGGACTAAATCTATGTGAGTCTGATGTGATGAACAGCCACCTTAGTCCTCCACCATAATCTGTCAGATTCCTGTCTTGCAGTTTGTACTGCAAGACAGGAAGCATAGAGGAGGACAGAGATGGATGAGAGGACTGGAATGACACAAATTAAAGAGAATTTGGAAACTGGCAGGTGCTGAGACTAAGAAAAGAGAAGAAGAGAAATATAGCAGCAGCAGAATATCATTCAATGATTGATAGCGGGGATTAAATGAGGCTATGTTTATGCTTTACTCAGACCAAGATAATCATCTGGTTCAGTTTAAACAGAGGAATCCTGAGTTTACTAAAACAAAAGCAGCTCTCCTTTAGCTCCATGATTGAATGGTTCAGTGCTCAGTGCTAAGCTTTTCATTCCAGCTCATTTTAAATAACCGCCTCAGTCAGGCTCTTCTACTGTAATAACAGCATCGTGGATCAAGTAGGCAAACTGTGACAACAGAGTGCTTTTTTTCAATATTTAGGGAAATGTTTGCAGACTCTTTTTGTTATCTATATATTTTGCTGTTGTAGATACAGATATGATTAATCTAAAATGTATCTAATTATTTGCCACACAGCAAATCGAATAGAACTTTGTTTACAATAAGTGAGACAATAAAGCAGTATTTCAGTCTGATTTAATATCAGTCATTAAGAGAAGAGGTTGAGTGGTTTCTTATAATTGTGTAAATATCTGATTTCAAATGAATCCTTTTCATTTACATGCAGCACTCATCTGTGTTTGCAGGAACTCGTTCAATGAATACGTTCATAATTTTAGTGAGCGGTGAACAGATCAGTTTGAAGTAATGAACATGAATGAGAGCGACGTTCACTTTGAGAAGAATCAGCGACACACTCAGCTCACGTTGGCGTTCATTTGATAACGACATTTTTCATTGGATAACGTCAGGTTTTACGGCACTTATTACTGTAGACAACCTGACAGAGCAGCATGTCTACTGCCAGTACTAGTCTGCTCCATTCAGACTCATCTGCTGAGATTTCTGATGCCAGTTTAGTAGAGCGCTCTGGCAGAGTTTGATCAACCAAGGAAGACTGGGGAAAAAAACACAAAAAAACGTACGTTTTAGTGCAAAATGTTTACCAACGGGACTTAACAAACAAGTCTGCATGTCAGCCACGGCCACTTCACTTTAAAGCGACACATGGAGTTAAAGCATTCAAGCTATCTTTTGAAATATCTGCTACTGAATGACTGAGATACAGAAAAGTACTCTACTCTTCTGTACTTGAGTAAAAGCACAGATACTTGTGTTAAAAAACTACCTGGTAAAAGTGGAAGTACTGATTAAACTTCTTTACTCAAGAAAAAAGTAACAAAGTACAGGCTTGTAAATTTGCTCATTTAAAGTATAAAAAGTAAAAGTAGAAACCACTTTTCATGCCGTTGCCTCAAGCATTTTAAATGTACGGATGTCTGCCAGGCCGACTGGATCTCTCAGCTTTATTGTTCATTTTCAATCATCTCAAAATTAGATCCATGCTACTATGCTAGCCACCAATTGCTGCAAATGATTTGCCGCGCCAATGAATACCGCCGAGATCTGTCGATTCATACTTTGTAGTGAAGGCGTCAAATGCAAACGTAGATTCCCATCCAATTAGATTGATTTTTTGGTATTGATGAGACGTGAAAAATAATATTGGTAACTCCATTGAAATGATTCAAAACTAAAAGTAACGAGCCAATTTTTAAAAATGTAAGGAGTAGAAAGTACAGATATTTGTGTAGAAATGTAAGGAGTAGAAGTAAAAAGTCACCATAAAATAAGTAGTAAAAGTAAAAGTAAAAATATAGAAAAATCTACTTTGAGTACAGTGCAACAAAGTATTTGTACTTCAGTTACTTCCCATCTCTGCTGAATGAGGAATGGAAGAAATCATTGTGGATCCAGATCTTTTCAGCAGAACCTGAATGTTTCTGAAGTTCTATGTGATTTGGTTAAATAAAGGCTTCACTGCACATCCAGTAAACCTTGACTGCATCCATATTCTTCCTATATATTATCATCACACATTTAAAGGGTGAAATATGAGGTTCTACTGTGGCTTTATTTAACAAATGAACTTGAACTGGTTCATCAGATTCTGAATCAGACATACTATAATAATCCCAGAGGGAAATTCATCTATAGGTTTGTGAACTGTGAACATGAGTTAGTTCATTTTCATCTGTGTGAACTGAACTTTGAGCTCTTTGAACATGCCGTTAATCTACGACAACAAACTGCAATTTGAATTTCACATGACAGTACTGTAAATTCTGATTATAGTTGGATTTTATTTTTTTTATTCAACCAAACTTGACATGCTTGCCGTACCCTCAGTTAGTAGGGATTCCTGTTGCTTTAAACCAATATGTTAAAAAAAGATCCTCTGGTTGTTGATCTGGGCTCCTGGTTGGGAGTTGGACATACTTTAATCAGATTTATCTGGGTCACCACTTTGGAAGGGGCCTTAGCATCTATACTCTTCAACTTCAAACACCCCCACTTAAAAGTAACCCTGTCAACAGTAACTGTTTTTTTGTTTTTTTTCAGCACAGCCATCATTTTGTCTTTGTTAATTACTTCCTGATGAACTAATAATGTGTCACTAATGCACATTTAATTCCACAATGATCAAATCAGTCTAATTATCTAAAAGGATGTCAGGTCTGCTCAAAGTTAACTTCCAAGCATAAAGAGGCCTTCTGGTAGAAAGCTTGTGGTTCTTGTATATGTTCTGCCCCCCTGAGGAGAGGCAGCAGGAACCGTTTCCCACTGAGAAGTAAATATTCTCTTAGAGATAATATCCTAAACATCTTTTTCTCTTTTCTCTGGCCCTTTCTTCCTCACCCTCATCCCTTTCTTTCTTCTCACTGGGTAAATATAAATGTAAATATCAATCTCTCTCTTTTACCCTCTTCATGGTTGTAGGTTTAGTTGACGCAGTACAAAACTCACCTGCTTATCTACACCAAACAGGCTGCACCGTCTGTAGAGGTGTGTTTTCTGTGCATGTTTTTTGACAGATATTTTAGAGGGGGAAATGGATTTGGATAAGAGAACTTGGCTGACTCGTGCCTATCCCCACATAGACTTTAAAGCGTACAGATAGGAGTATAACATTGCCCTGCTCCAGCTTGTAACACCCCACAGAGGGGGGCAGTTTGAAGGAGAAGAGGAAGTGTAATAAAAGGCAGCATGAAGTCGGAGTTAAGTAGCTTGTCTTAAAAGCTTTGGAACCAAACAGATTTTTATCATCATCTTTTGCCAAAATTCAGCAAATTTTCGAGTCTGTAAGGCAAGTTTACAGATTACCGAGAGTTAAAAGAAGGCTGAAATATCAGCACCGAAGGCAGATGAAGTCAGAACCAAAACTGTAAATAAATAAACACCATCATAGCCCTATGCCTGACTACAGGTGCATCTGAATTCATGGCTCTTTAAGTAGTCAGTATCTTTCATTAATATAGATTCATCCACACAGACTAGAGTTTTTCAAGCATCCTGTTCTACCCATTTCAGTTATTTACCATTTACTTATACTTACTGATAAAGCAAAAAGTCCTGCTGTTATTTCTGATCAGGACCTGTCATTTAAATCCTATCTCAAAGAGGTTTCTAGAATGTCCTTCTTTCATCTGCGAAATATGGCAAAAACCTGAAATCTCCTGTCCAGGGGTGATGCTGAGAAACTAGTCCATGCATTTGTTACTTCAAGGCTGGACTATTGTAATTCTTTACTATCAGGAAGTCCACAAACTGT
>JAGKQL010000001.1:48422256-48484268 GCA_018398635.1 Cyprinodon brontotheroides | reverse complement strand
GGATGCCTCCAGTAAAGCACATTCACATGAAAATTACTATTAATTAAGAACACTTAGCATTTATTAAACTGTGTAATAACTTCACATTTAAAGTACTTTCAGAAGTTTGTATTCTGAATATGAGCGGACTTTTCCTTTAAAGGTTTAGATTTTTGATCTGGGTTTTTTTTTTTTTATTGGTCTTTCTAGATGTTTAAGCAGGACCCAAAAAGGAATTCCTGTGGGGATTTGTGAATCACATTTAAAAAAAAAAATAGTTTCTGAGCTACACTATTTAGGTCATTAAAAGCACCAAAATGAAATGAGAGGATGATTTACACACAGGGTTTACTGTGATCTTATGATTTGTAATAAATTGTTCAATAGGCCTATTCCTTGTTCAGTTAAACTTTTTCCACATATTTTCTCCAGTTCTGACCTGTGTTCTGGCTGTTGGGAATAATTTATCATTTTGATGGACCCTTTAGACTCTTTAAATCAGAGACATTCCATTAGCTGTTTTATAAAGTCTTATCTAGTGATATTATATTCTCCTTAATTCGACTCCTGCTGTTTAGGCTGAGCAATATTACTCAGATGTACTGGTTATATAAGCCTATAAAGAGCCTTTGTTGATGGGTAGAATATCAATAAAGATTAATGCACTTTTATTAAAAAGGCACATATGTTTAAAAAAAATCTCCTTTTGTGTTGGAAATTTTGTATTTATCTCTATTCTTTTTCAACATTATTTTGTGTGTGCGTGTGTGGGGGGGGTGGTGAGAACAAAACTAAATATTTTAGAGAGAGAATTAAAAAGGATTAAAAAAAAATAAACACAACTAACAAATATAGATAAATCTGATAAAAATACAGATATCACACGCTGGTTTAGAGCAGGTGGAGTAGCATGTCCTCAGAAGCCCCAAAGTGTAGGTTTTAGTGTAGAACTTTGTTGCTGCTTTGAAATTTTTTATGAGAACCCAAGATTAAAGGAATTTGTCAATGACATTATCTTTATCCAGTAGTTCTTAAAACCTCTTGCTTATTATCATCCAATTTGAATCTGACTTTAAGATCATTGATATTATGAGCCATTAAGTTGATCTCCATCAATTCAAAAACTTTATATGAAGTGGCAGGCCTTTTTATATTTATTAAAATAACCCTTCTCTGTGTGTTCTATTTGTAGATTACTAAAATAACATTCCTCCTGATCAAAATCAAATTCCTAGACATAACTGTAATGATATATTTTCTAAATTACATTTTTGCTGCGGAAACTGAGTTTCAGAAAGTAAAAAGAGAACTCGATTGGACTAGTAAGAATTAAGTTTTATATATCAAGACATGTTTACAGATTTTAAGTGGCTGTTTTGATATTCATCACATTGACTGAAAATGTATTTATGAGATCTGAAATACATTTCGTCATAGTCAGAATAATACAAATATTGACCACTAACAATAGGAATATGGAGATGAGAACTTAATTTAAAGACATCTAGAATGTTTATTCTAGATATAGGAGAATGCCATTTTGTTTGAAATGGTCATTTTAACAAGACAATGCAAATTTTCAGATATCAGAAATACATATTCAGTTAAACTAATAAATATCAAAACGACTTGCCATAAATGGTGCATGGTTATTTCTTGAATGGTAGTGAATCAATGTATCTATTTAGGTTAAATCACCTGGCAGCAGGTGAAGATGAAGAATAAAAGTGTTCTAATAGATAGAACCTGTTCATCATCTCATGGGTTCCTCCTCAGTTTAATTCTGTGCCTTCTGTAATACTAAGTGGCTGTTTCCAGCTGCTTTGGATGTTATCATCCCAATAAATGATCATCATTAGTGGTTATAAGTCCCACAAAATAACTTCAAATGGAGTGAATCTTAACCCTAAATTAATTCCTTTTCACCGACAGAATTGATGAATCTATTTATGTGGAATCTGAAAGCAAATTCAGTAGTTCTTCATGTACTGTAGATATAACTAAATATAAATAAAATGATCTGCATCTTGAAAGAAAATGTTGACAAAATATCTATAAAAAACAGCATGATTGGCTGTAAGGAGAGCGGAGACAGGACATAGTTTACTGAACTATATCTGCTCCCGACCTCTATAGCTCTGGGGAGAATGTTACTATGGTGACTGAAACAGAGGTTGAGGAAACTCTCTTTGTGAAATGGAAAAGTCAGTTTTCCTTATTTTAGGCTTAGAAAACTTAAGTTTTCAGAAGACCCTGGTATTTTTGTCACAAAGAAGATTAAGCGACATGAGTCATGGAACTAACATCCTCAGCGCAGATAAGCGTACAGTTGATTTGTTTCGCTGATAGGATCCTGATGTTTTTCTGTTTCGCAGTTTGTCCAGGTCTGATGCAGACAAGCTATTTCAAACTAAAACTTAATTGAATATGATTTAATTACTTAATTACTCCCTGTTTTTTAGTAATTAAAGTCAGTTAATTGCTCCTTGTAGAAAGTGTAAGGACACGCAGGTTTCAGGTGTGCAAGCTAAATTGCGTCTTTCAAAGTAAAAATCTGTAACATTTTTTATTTGACAGCTGTGATTGCCTTCATCTGTATGGCAGAACAACTTGCAAGCAATCTTTAAATCTTTTGTGTTATAATTTTTTCTAAATATGGCTTAATGAAAGACTTGCCCTCACCTTCTCTGTAGCCATGGCGATGCTGATAGTGGAGGTACTTGTTACCCACAATTAAATTTTTCCACTCAATTTGTCGCATTTTATCCATGCATTCCGCGGCACACACCATGGTAAAATGAAAAAAAAATGCACTACCGTAAAAAGTTTACAGAAAAAAATGAATAGTAGAAGCATATATACAGTATTTGGAGTTTAAATGAACAATTGAGCACTTGCCTAAAGGAAATATATCAGGAATAAGTACAATTTAATAACATTACAAATACTGTTCTGTATTTTAGAACCTGAAATTTCTGCTATAAATGTCTTTAGTACACATAAACCTACTCTGGTTTGTTTGGTTAGCCCACAGTTCTGGCAACAATTTCAATTTCATTAGTTAGTGGAAAGGTACCCAGTTCAAACATTGTTCACATTGGTCTAACACATTTGTGTGTTTGTACAACTCCACTTGTATCTTTCTTACTCAGCTGTTTTCTTTTAGATATATTTAAAAATATGCCTTTTAAAAATATATACATAGTTATAAAAATGTCTTGGATTCCTCCTGTCCAAACTAACATACAGTTTTAGCCATTCAAAATTTACCCACTTTCCTTTATGGGTCCACTGTCCTTTATGATCTTTGGCTGGTCTTTTGTTTGGTCCTCGGCTGTTTCTTGGTTGGTCCTTTGCTGGTCCTGAGCCAGCCTCTTGGCTGGTCCTTGGCTGGTCCTGGGCTGGCCCTTGGCTGGTCCTGGGCTGGCCCTTGGCTGGTCCTTGGCTGGTCCTTGGCTGGTCCTGGGCTGGTCCTTGGCTGGCCCCTGGTTGGTCCTTGGCTGGCCCTTGGCTGGTCCTTGGTTGGTCCTTGGTTGGCCCTTGGTTGGTCCCTCTGGTTGGTCCTTGGCTGGCCTGGCACAGTCCTGGGCTGGTCCTTGGGCTGGTCCTTGGTTGGTCCTTGGCTGGTCCTTGGGTGGTCCTTGGCTGGTCCTTTGGCTGGTCCTGGGCTGGTCCTTGGCTGGTCCTTGGTTGGTCCTTGGCTGGTCCTTGGCTGGTCCTGGGCTGGCCCTTGGCTGGTCCTGGGCTGGTCCTTGGTTGGTCCTTGGTTGGTCCTGGGCTGGCCCTTGGCTGGTCTCTGGGCTGGCCCTTGGCTGGTCCTGGGCTGGCCCTTTGCTGGCCCTTGGCTGGTCCTGGGCTGGTCCTTGGTTGTGCCTTGGTTGGTCCTGGGCTGGCCCTTGGCTGGTCCTGGGCTGGCCCTTGGCTGGTCCTTGCCTGGTCCTGGGCTGGTCCTTAGCTGGTTCCCTACCATTCTAAACAATTCTTCAACATCAATCTTTGTACTAAAATATTTTTTCTGTCATGATTTGTGGACATTAAGATCTAATGAGAAGCGTCATATCCTGGCCACACCCTGTAATTCAAGGTATGACCAGGAGAGGGTGGAGTCAGTGTAAAAAAAAATATGAACACCCATTAGCTGGAAGTTGGAGGGGATTTTGCTGGGAGTTACAGAGAAGTGGGCTGACGTTCGCCTGGCGTTTGACTGGGAAGGGCCATTTTGAATGGCTGCTACAGTACTGTGAAAGTACAAGATTGTCATCCTTGGCTTCCTGACTTTGAGAGGTGTTGAGCCTTGGTCTACACCCTCTTGCAGCTGAACAGGATAAAACATGATTTTAAAACTTGAGTTAAAACCTAGATTATGTGCAGGGGTGGCAGAGGTTTTGGATTAGTTGGTCCTGTGTGGAGAATCACTTGCAGCCGACTTCTAAGTGGAGTGTATGACATTTTGCTTTATATTCTAAATAAAGCAGCCACTATTTCAAATCTATTACACGTTAAAATCCCTTTGAACTTATTTTGCAACTGCATCCAACTCTTACACACCTCTCCAACTAGTTGACATTTATGTACAGTTATCTAGAATTATCATACTTATTGCAGTAGGTAGAAAAGCTTTTACGTAGTCGCAGCCTCAAATGGTGCATACAGACCAAACATGTTTCAGCTTTCAAAAAGGCATGCACACCTCAAGTTGGGTGACAGAAATCATTCTAGATGTCCCAGACCCATGCATGAGCACAGTTTGGACAGCAGTGCACTGGGAAAAGTGGCCCTTTTTACTTCATCTCGGTTAGAAAGTCAAATGAAATTGATAGACTGACCCTGTAATCCCACATCGTTTTTTAACTGCCTCACTACTCTCCGTTCCAGACGTCTCTTCAAAGTATCGCCTACCAAAATGAAAAACAAGTCTCTTAAAATAAGTCCCCTCAGGTCTGCTAGCTAATGTTGAGAATGCTGAAGCAGAGGAAGTGTCCACTGGGGATCAGTATGCTGTGAGCTGCTTACTGCCCCCTTACTGCAGAGGATACATTGCGATGGAATTTCAAGCTGTAATGGCAAAAGTTGATTGTTGTTACTGATAAGAATAAGGATGCCGTAACTGAGGATAATGGGGAAATGATGAGTTACTCTTATGCAAACATTGGAAGATGGAGGTGAAGAGTTAATTGACTTCAATATTACATTCAGTAACTTCAGCCCAAATGAAAATTTTCCCCAGTTGAAAAGAAAAGACTGGGATATAAGTGAAAGGTTAAGAATTTAATGCCCAGAAGACAACATCCACTTTCTTCAATTTGTGATTTGTTGTGTCCTTTTCTTTGTGTTATCTAACGTTGATGAAAACATGCTGAACCAACCATTAACTTGGTAAGGATTTGGACTAAGGTGTGTATTGAGTTGAGGAATTGAGGTATGCCATGCACTGGAAAAATGATCTAGAAATAAGTAAAACATTCTTAAGTGTACTTACCCTTAATTTGATTAGGTAAATTACATAGTTTGCTAATGGAATGAGTATTTTTACTCTTAAAATAAGATAATTAGATAACATGCACTTGAAGTAAGACAATGCAATTGTTTTTTTTTCTTATTTTAAGTGTAAATTGCTCCATTGGCAAAATGTAACTTTTACCTCCTCAATTCAAGAACAAATGCACTTATTTTAAGAAACAGTGACTTATCTAGATTTCTATTTTTTTTCCAGTGTGCTAATGTTTAGAATTAAGTTTCTTTACAGGATTAGGGCATAGAAAGAAAAAGACATTGAATAGAAGTCAACGCCTGGTCCTCTCTACATATTGCACAACAAGAAGGTGTGTGTGTGTTAGATGTGTGGTTGTGTGTGTGTGTGTGTTCTGGAGTTCAAAGGCAACGGCAGTCAAAGGCCTCCTACAGAGTGTGTCAAACTAAGAAATCTCTCTGAACTGTGAATTAACAGCATCTCCCAATCGTTTCTCTTTTGTTTGCAGTGCACCTCTCTGCATACTGTTCTCATTTCCTTCATTTCTAATTCTTTAAATTTTTGCCCACTTTATTTTTTGGCCTACTTCTTTCTTTTCCTGCATTTATTATGTAGCTACAAGAGTCATACTCTTTAGTATTTTCAAACATGCATTGGTCATGTTGGGAAGTGTCAGATTGGCAGGCAGCAACATAGCTGTTCAATAATTGAACTTCAAACGTATTTTTAATTAACACTAGTCAGGACCTAGCCGAACAGTCCAAACAGGTATGGAGGTATCATTTTCATTTATATATTGTCTGTATGCTTCTATGATAGATATTAGACATGATTCCCAAAAGCCAATCAAAACATCTCTGTGGGATTTTGTAGCACCTTTTTAACTTCACCTTACCTTACTTACCTTATCTTACTACCCTACCTTACCTACCTTATCTTTCCTTACCTTACATACCTTGCTTACCTTACCTTACCTACCTTAACTTATCCTACTACCTTACATTACCTTACACACCTACCTACCTTACCTTATCTTACCTAACTTATGTTACCTTATCTTACCTTACCTTATCTAACCTTACCATATCTTACCTTATTTAACCTACCTTACGTTGTCTTACCTTATCCTACCTTATCTGACCTTACCTTATCTTACTTGCCATATCTTACCTACCTTACCTTCCCTTATCTTACCTTACCTTAAACCAACATTCCTCAGTGAATATAGACATGATGCTCAGACTCTTTACACAAATATCTTGGAGAAAGTAAGGCCTCAACAAAATGTACCGATGCTGGTTCAAGACTTTGTAGCTTTATTTAACAAACAAACAAAAACAACAGTAATGATGCAACACATAGGTCCCTCTGGTCTCGCCTCCAGACCCACATGGCACTGCATATGAAATAAAAACAACAGCAATAATCTGATGGATTCAACATCTCGGACGGTATAAAATGTTGTCATTGCTCATGATGACGGTTAAATCTATGGTGAGAATGTTTACAACGCTGTGGTTCTTTGATTATTGCTGCCTTTGATGCATTGCTCTTAATTAAGTTAACATCAGATCAGCAAACATCAGCAATAAAGAAACATCAGCTAGCAAAGAAATAGGTTTTTTTTCTTTGTATGATTTTCAACTTTAGTCCATGAGAATTAACAAAATTCTGATGGGATTGAAATATATCTTCAGTGGCTTTGGATGTTTAGTTTTGGATGTTTAGTTTTCTGTTCTATTAGTAAAAATCTGCTTTTGAAGCCTACGCTTGTCCTGATTGTCGAAGTTTTAGGCGGGTTAAACATTGCCTAGCTCTCTTTACTTTCTTTATTATTTGATTTGAGTGGAAATGTTGTGCATATTACCAGTTAAATGCAAATAAAATAGGTTTTAAAACATTTTTCATAATATTTCCTTGTAGTAAACATTAGACTTAAATTAATTGACAGAAGACTTCAAGGTTGGAAGTCCTCTTCCGATTTTAAAAGCTTACTATCATTCAGAAAATATGCAGCATAGAGTAAAAGTAGCTTTGCAAAGCTTACTGTCAGCATAATTATCTCCTTTCCACAAGGATACACTTCATGTCTTCTGTCTTCTTGTCAGTATGAGATAAAAAAAGAACATGTTTCAGGTTAGTTTAAATGTCTGAAATCTTACATTTTCAGCAGATGAAATAAGTGTTTGATTTGACTTACAACGAATAAAGGTACAAATTATTATTACCCTATAGACCGGATAAGGTCATTTTTCTTCACCAGTTGTGTTTCTTTAAAATAAAGAAAACAATCACTTTATTTTTCTGAAGAATTTATTGTTTTTAATTTAAACACACAGAAGTGGTATTAATCCTGTAACATTACAATATCTGTTTGAGGTTGTCTTATTAATGTTGGACTCTCATCCAAGATTTATTTAATTTAGAGACATATTTCATTAACCGTGCATCAGAGATACCATGACATGGATTGTGAGTGAAACTTCATTGATGGCTTAAAAAATAAAAAGGATTCATTTCTATACCAGAAAACTGAACAACAGAGATGATGAGGAGGAGCTTAGCACAAACATTTCAAAGAAGAGACATCAATGACGTCTGCTATCATCCGTTAATACATTTCTATGCAGAGTGCTTCCCAACAGTGATCAGAGAGCAGTGATTTATTTTTTAGCTTTCATTGAAACCAAAAGCTCAGCTCTCCAGCTGCACCTCATATCTTCAAAATGTCTCAGAGAAGTTAAATGTCAGTAGGAAAAAAGTGCATTTCCAGTATTTGTCGGCCGGATCCAGTTATTCACTCACAACTTAACCTAGACTAGCAAACCATAACAGAGAGATGTAGACAAAATTTTAATGAATTTCATTATGATAGAAGATGAAAAATATAAAGGTATATAAGCTTTCATTTATATTTTATTAATTGACCTATTTGAATAAAAATATACCGTCATGGTAAAAAATCATTGAATTTAGCTGCTACAATCTATTCTATTGCCACAGGTTGATGAAATCAGTATGTTGGCATGCAGACTGCTTTGAAGAATGGGCTTTTGCAAAAGAATTGGTCATTTTCATGATCCAAGTGAATTTCAATGAGTCTTCAGTGCTCACCAACTTCTGACGTCCATCAAGCTTCATGTGGTCTTCAGATTAGGCCAACTGTGCATGAAAGAATAGATGGATGCGCAGCTCTATGCGCAGAGCAAAGAGCTGGATGCAATGGCGTAAAGCAGCAGTTCCCAGATTCAGTCAGCGGTTTAGTCGTACAGTGTGAGCAGTAGCCGCGTGCAACGACTACAAAAATCGCACAGTGACACCGGGCTTAATGAGGAGATGTTCACTCTGAGCTCATCATTTAGATTAGAGATAATCTGCAGTTGATTTGCATTCAATTTAGTATAAAGATTAGGGCTAAATGATTTGGATAAAAATCTAAATTGCGATTGTTTTTAATCAAAATGAGATCGCGATTTTATGTCATTTTGTTTTCCACTAACCCCAAGCTTATGGATATTTGACCTCCGGGCTTTCGGTTTTTGAAATCTTGCTTTCCCAGAGTCAATTGTTTTTCTTCTCCACTGTCACTTCATGCTTGCTCATCATGGACAGGTTCATGAAACCTGTGTTATCCAACTGGACTTCCAGGTCTCTGAGTGAAGCCCTAGTATCAGCTCACCCAGTCCCGACTGACCAACTTCATTTATCTCCACTCTACCACCAGTTTCAGGCCTGGGGGAAACATCCCTGTTCATTACTCCTGTTTATGCATGTCACAGCAAAATTCAGCGCTAATGTTTTCTGCCGAGGCCTGAGCGGCAAAGACTAAAGTAATTATATCAATAAAATTCTTCTCATTGTCTTTTCTTTCTGTGAGTTTTTCAGATTGAATTGCATTTTGTTATATTGTTATATTGCGATTATTGTCCAGCCCTAATCATACTATTCTTTCTGCACATTTTTTTCATAACCACACACAGTGTTTCTGCCTACATCACAGCATTTGATAGTGCAGGATAGTGTGATTTTATTTTGACTGAAATTCAGAACGTGTTTCTGAATGAGCGTCATTTTAGAGCGCTGCTCCTTGATAATCAACCAATATAATAATCAACCAGGTGAGGGGCGACTTGCTGTCACTATGGTGGATGCTGACCTTATCAAGTCATATTTTTCCTGAACTCTGTCCTCTGTGAGATGAGCTTGTAGGTAGTAAGTAATAGTGTTCTTAACTCCGTTGCAATCAGACCATTTCTCAGTGGATTCCTCCAACTCTAGATTTTATAACCATCCTTATCTATTTTAATGGGAACATAATGAGAAACATAAATGGATACATGATGTTTTGCTTTCACCTTGCAATGATACATTAACCATGTTAATTTTGTGAAATTCGCCAGCCAGATACGCTAGTTCCACCAGCCTTGATAAGTTGTGTTGCGGTGTGGAATAATATGGCGCAGACGACGCTTCAAAATTGGGCATAAATCAAAAACATCTGCAACAAGCTAACTGTGACACACTGCTGCAGGAGGATAACCAGACCTTTAAGGTGCACAGTTCTTTGCTTACCGCCAGAAGGGTGCAGAAAGTACAGACTTGCCTCACTGATCTGTTGGGTTATAAGTTCTATAACTGACCACTTCAACAGACCAAGATATTTTGGATAGGTTCATGCTCCCAACATTGTAGAAACCATTTTGCTATCAGTGTATTATGTTCCAACATGCCAATAGACAACGCAATGTTGATAAAGAGCGAGTTAAATGTGGAAGAACTTGAATGATCTTACACACTGGAAAAACGATCAAGAAATAACTAAAAATGCCTTAAATTAGAAGTTTATTTACCCTTAATTTGAATTAAGAGGAAATTGTGAGCAAGATCTTCTCATCCAACATCAGTGCCCAATGTTACACATTCAGTATGGCCTCTTTTCACCATTCATTGTAAACAATGCTGATTTATCTGTTCCTCTAAGGTGCTTTTTATCTGAAGTTGTTTAACAGAAACTAATGACAGTATCTAAAGATCAAGAACCAAGTTTTTCCTGGAGGCTCAGTCTTCTTACTCTTCGTCAAATTTGATCTCCAGTCATTACACACAGGGCATGTGCAATCTTGCCATGTTTGTAAGGTCGTTATACTCAGCCACCTGGCCTCATCCTTGTGTTTGCCTCTACCTGTCTTGGGAAAGGTGTGAGCCGTGGAGATTGTCATTATCTCCTCTTTTTTTCATCCCTTTCTTCACCTGGGTCTAAATCCCACATATGTGTTACCAGTGTCAGATGTCTTGGGTTGATAAAATTTACTTTATAGCTTCCTATCTCATGTTGTTCCGTCAAATAAAACTTTCCCTACATGTTTGCTGACCTCAACTTAGAGTTTTTCCTTTCTCTTTAAAGACATTCACGTGTCGTCCACATGTGTCGGGTTTAATCAAGTTAAGTCAACAACAAAGAAGTTGGTCTTCCGGAAATATTGAGAGTTAACTTTAAAACTTTACCTGACTTCCCTGGAAATTTTTACCTTAATGCACGGCTCTGCAGAACAGCCTACATGTTTACACATAACTGAAATCAATTAGAGACAAAGAAATCAAAGGTTCTCATCAAACTTAATACATTTATTCAGGTAACATCTGGTTGTTTAAATTTGGATACAACTAAATGGGGTCCTGCAGTTTTTAACTTTGTTTCTATTTCAATTTTGCCACTTTGATTCATTTATATTAAGATTTATTCAACAAATGACACTATTGGATTTTTGTTGTTGTAATTTAATACTCTAAATAGACTAATTACTCACATACTGGTGTTTTATAACCTATTATTGTCCATATCAGGATAATAACATACGTATTTCAGATTAGAATATTTACCAGACAAATAGACATTTTAATAAACAAAGGTGTGCTCAATGAAAAGTATTCTTCATGTGTGCTAAAAGGTTGTTTTTCTGAATAGAGGAGACCTGTTAGCAGTAGTTGAGTGACTTACCCACCTTGGGTAAGACATAAAAAAGAAATCCAAAATAAATTATAAAATATGAATATTTTGAAATATATCAATATATGTATTAGATGTACAAGATAAATATTTATTCTTTAATGATGAATAAAGCTGTTTTGTCATCAAATTGGTGTGCGTATTTCCACCCTGAGGAAAGCAATCATCCTCACCATAGAATCTGGTTAAAAAGTTGTCCATCGCGAAGATCAGCTATTCTTCAATGCTAAGATAGATAGGAGCATCCTGGGGAGCAGCTCTCCTGCAACCCAGAGCTGCAAATCAGCTTTATTTGCACACCACCTCCCTCCACAGCGCTGACGTCACAGTCTGTGTTGAAAGCGTGGCTGATTGACAGCTTTTTATAGAATTATTTAGCTCCAAGGCTAGGCTAACTGCGTGCATCGAGGCTAAAGCTTTATCCTGCTTTCCCTGCCTCTCTTTTTCAAACGTCAGTATCTGATCCAGCGTGGATAAAGACATCTAGGACTGATTTAAAGCACTTTGCAGAACATTTTATGATGTTAATTTTTGTTGTTGGCATTCATATAAACATACGGGTGTGATACCTGTTTGATTGGTTTTTGGTTACTGGAGAAAACCACTAGCCGCCACTGGTTGTCAGAATGCATTTAATTTTAATAATCTAACTTGCTGAAGTTCAAACACACTAAATGTATCCCACATAATGTTGTGTCTTAATGATGTCACATTTTTCGTGAATTATACCAGCCCCTCTTGCAGCAAAATATAGAGAGAACATGACACTGCAGCCCCCATACTTCCCAGTTGAAAAGGTCTTCCCAGGCTTCCAATCTTCCCCTTTTTATTCCAAATGGAACAACGGTTTTCATACATAAACATTTATATTTCGTTTTTTTCAGACCACAGGACATTTGTAGTAAAAAGTCCTTTTTGGGATTTGCAGTCTGACACTTTATGTTGCTTTTGGAGTAATAGCTTCTCTCCTGCTCAAAAGCTTTTGTTATCATGTCAGCAGGAGACTTATTTCTCTGTGGATATTTACACCCTTGGACTTTTCCTTTTTTACTGGGTTAAAGCAAAACGCTTTTTGCACCTAAATGTTAATCTCTATGAAACAGAATTACTTCCTGCCAGGAAGTCCTTCCCATGGTGTTTACGATTGATTATAAATGTTTGAGTTTTTAAAATTGTTTACTATTTAAGAAATAAAACATTTAATCCTTTTCTGAATGAGCTCTATACTGGTGGGTTTTCTAAAAACATACTGTAGTTAACTTCTGTAATTGGTGCTTGTGGTCATTAAATAGCTCTTAGTAATTTTCTGACAGCAGTAAAAAGGAGTATATTGCAATTTAAAACTGATGAAGTGCAACCGTTCCAGAGGATGTGTGGTCTAATATGAACTGTTGCATTTCCTGTCAAATTCACAAAAAGATATCTAAAAAAAACAGATGGAAAACTCAGAGTCTGACCTTTACTTCCAAACAGCTCTCTTATTCATTCATTGTAATCAAGCATTTCCAGAACAATCTATTCTCAAAAAACAATATTTAGCTGAATACATTTATAAACATGCTATGAATGTTGCTTTAATACGCAGCCTTTTAAAAACAACATAGAAATAGTATTGTGTGTAAAAGGAAGTTGAGCTCAGTGTCACTACCCGATCTGTAATGGAAGCAATCATCAGCTCACATGTGCGACCAGATATTCATCCAGGTCGGCCTAAATAATTTAATCATGGTACTAAAAGTACTTCTTTCTATCAGAAAATCACTCAAGAATGCTAATACATATCTTTACATTTTTTGTAGGACTTTTATGACACATTATACAGCTTGTCTGACGTCATCATCAGACATGCCCAGTGTGGTGCGACAAAACAGTGGTAAAACTTTTACCAATATTGGCATGTTATACATCTTTAGAATGATTCTCCACTGTTCAACTGCCACGTTCATTTTATGGAAACCATGAGCACCAAAGCACAATTAATAAAGATCTAGCAGCAGGTTAAATCAGAATGTTTAAAATACACCTTCTGCCTCCCACCTTTAAAGCGATCCTGATGCCGTATCATAAATCCAATCTTAATTCCTTATAGCTAATGCTAACAGTCTGGCTAATTACCATAGTTTACACAAACTTTTCCGCAACTTCCAGTCTACAAAGCAAAAGTATCCCCGCCCCCGCCCCCACCCCCGATTTTAGAAACGACGCCGGCGACAGCCCTTGAAGACGTAAAGCGTTTCCTCTCAGCTTCCTTCTTTATGCATTGTTCCCCTCATATTACGCTCATGAAGTTGGGCTGCTATTGGTTGGGTGTTTGCAATGTTTGGTTCTCTAGCCAATGAAATTACCTTTAAAACAAGGGAAAGCATGACAACTTTGAATAGTGCAGCCCGGATATAATGCCTGGCTTAAACGGCACACAGACACATTAGTGACTGGATCATTGCACACTGTTTAGTAAATAGATGGAAAGTTATAAAATATTCCCTTAAAAAATATTTTGTGCCTGTCAAAATGCTCCTTTGTGATTTTTTTTGGGTAATATCATTGTATAAAAGCAATAAGCACAATTTGGCATAATCTGCAGTTAAAAGTCCCATAGCTCTGGAACTGTTATACCTTCAGGTCTTAAATGTTCCTCAGTTGCTGTTGACATAATGCAGAAGAAATGTAAAACAATGACACACGCTGTTAGAGGCTCGGAACCTTGGACCCAATATTCAAAGCACACAGATCTGGATGATTTCAAACAGGCTTTTATTTTAACAGTTTAAGTTTATTTTAACAGCTGGGGGTGGATTTACCAAATCCTCTGCAGGAATAGAAACTCAGGTCAGTGACTTAGAATAAAGGACTGACGAAGACTATCTGTAAAGTTACTGACTTGGTTCTGAGTTCCATTCAATCCCAGAGGAAGGAAATTAATCCGAACAGGAGATTAGTCCTCAGCTAGTGGCGGGTGCCACCCCCAGAGTTCAGAGTGAACTGAAGCCAGGGAGTAACAGTGTCCGTGAGGGAATATTCAGAGCCGTAGTAAAAGCAGAACAAGGTTTACAGACCACAAGATCAGACAGCCGAGGAGTTACCGGAGGAGAATTCAAGCCGAGGTCAGAAGAACAGTCCAAGTTCGGTAAACCGGAAGAATCCGGGAACGAGTCCAGAACAAACAAGACTAAAAGAGCAGACTGGGCAAAGCAAAACTTAGGAATCCAATAGGCAGAAACAGGTCAGATTCAGAAAATCAGAACAATATCAAGAACGCTAGAGTATCTCTCACCAAACAGCTCGAATAATCTGGCACAGGTGGTAGGCAAACAGGCAGCATAAATAGTAGCAGGAACCAGATGGACAAGATGAATGTAATGAGCATCCTTGCCACTTAGATATGTGACCAGAGTAAATGAAAAGGCCAACTCTCAGCGCCAAGAACATGACACATGCCTATTTTCAAGATTGTCTTTGTCACTTCTATTCAAAAAATCAACTATGAGTCATGTTTTAACTGCTGCAGTTTGGCTTTGTTTTAGTCACACTATTTTCATTTGAATGTCCAGAAATTAAAAGGTGTTGGCTTTCAAATTATGTATCACACATGTAACTTGGGCTTACAGCTCCTTAGTCATTTGCATTTATATTTGGGTATGCAAGAAGGCGAGGATTACTTCAATTTAGGTGGGTGTTATTAAATATCTTAATCCAAATGTAGTGTATTTCTTATCAGTTTTAGCATCACCCCAGATGATAAGCATGATTCAGAGAGAGCATAAACAAATCAGGGTCAGTACTTTTTATGAGCCAGCTTGGCCTGCGTATCAATAGTGGATATTTTCTCAGATTGAGTCTTTCACTTGATACCTGTATACCAGGGATGGGCTAATCAAAACTTTGAATTTTCGACTCCTGACACTTTTAAATATGTCCCTGCTCTGACACACCAGAATCAATCAGTAATTGGATGATTAGCTTTACTCTGGAGAACGTGCATACTGAGGATGAGGTCCATCCATGGCATTCAGGTGTGCTGGACAAAAGAACATTCAAAGTTGCAGAACACCGGTGTTCTGTCAGATGAGTATACAAGATGAGACCAGCATACCCATAGTCAATACCTGTTCATCCCTTTAGTTTATCCCTTTAGTTTATCCCTTTAGTGTTGTACAAAAAATAAACTTTAAACTACCTCAAGAGGTGTGTATCCCTTTAGTCACGTAAAAAAAACTAACAACAACTAATTACTTACTTTTAGGTGTATATTGAATAGCATAAGACAGATCTTCACCCTTAAAGGAAATAGTGAAATAATCAACTGCACTATCCATTAGTTATTCCATTTCTTACTCACCCCTGGGATGCATCCAGAATATCACTAGATGCGAAGTACTTTTTTGAATTTATCTCAAACCTTAGTGCATACTGGATTCCTAAGGCTCTCAACAGAAACGATTCTACGAGCCCCAGACCAAACCAGAAGAAAGCTGCTTGTATTCAGCGTCTCCTGCCTGCCGATAATGTGCAGGCGTAGAAGAAGAAATGTGCTGTTTACCTGTGCAAAGAAAGCATACAACGAAAAATGTTCGGAGACCTTCGGTGTTGAGGAAAGAGCATGAGTTCTTTGCACGAGTTTCTGCAGCCGCAAATTCGTCTAAAAAGTTTGGCCTGCGGCGTTTCGCGTAGAATGCATGAAGCGTGCGAATACGCTTTAGGAAATCCTATACACTTCACTGTTTAGGCTCTAAAAACATTCTAAAATGACTTCGTTTCGAGTAAATTCTGGGATGCTACCCACTCAGGAAACTTGGAATACATTGGACGAGCAGTATGGAGAGGAATATTGACATTACGTTTTTTGTGGACTTTTAATGGACCTTCTGTCTTCGCGCCATAGACCTCCATTATTTGAATGTCAGCAGACAGCAAGAAGCCTCCCAGATCTCCAGATGCATTTGAGATATCAAAAAAGTACTCCAGAGTGTTGTTCAGCATGGGGGGTGAGTAGAAAATGAAGGCTAATCATGTTTTGAGTGTACTATTCCTTTAAATTGTTTTTTTTGTAGTTTAAATAAAGTTTAAAGTCTTATTTTTTGCAAAACTAAAGGGATAAAAATAAATCTGACATCTTGTGCATGCATGTTGATTATAGGTATGCTGGTCTGACTGGGTGTGCTCATCTGACAGAACAGTGGCCCTCAAAAACCTGAGGTTCCCATTCCTGCTGTAGAGCCTGCATAGCTCTGTTAATATCCACGTATATAAATAATCACAACAGTCTTCTGTGATAAAGAATAAAAGAACAAAAATTACACTGTTTAGTTTTAGAAAATAAAAACAAAAGTTGTTGAATGAGCAGCATGTATGTGGACTGCGTGTTAAACATAAATTTTTCAATGCTACATCACTGATATTCAGGACAGGGGAAATGATCGTGTTGTGGGAATTGGAAGGGTTTGTTCCAGTGTTCAGCGCTTAGAAAACAGTGTTTTTATTAAACCAAACAAAGCAAATGTGATCATGATCCTGCATTAAAAATTTCAATTCTAATTATTCGTTTAACAAAAAAAAGAAGAAGAAAAGAATCCATCTGAGACTGACAGGTAATATTCATGTTATGATCACCATTATCATCATCAAGGTTCTCCATCATCTGTTATCATCATCAGTCTACTCTAAACTGTTGGGTAATGAGCTCATAACAGCATGAGGATGATTGCAAATATACACACACACACTAACATATGGTTTATTCACTTAGTGAGGACATTTCATTGATTTTCATTTATTCTCAATCCTTTTGGCTCAGGAATACAGTAGAGGACTCAAATGCACGACCCAACACTGTGGAATCAAGTTCAAGATTCTTTTAATGCACTGGGGGGTCAAACACCAAAAATCCATTGCCAGCAGGAGTATCAAAAACAGAGGCAAGGGAAGATCCAAAAACAATCAGGGTCAAGAAATCACTAGAAGGCTAAGTTCAAATAAAAAAAAAAGGCTGAAACGCCTGACTCAAAAGACAAAGAATGGAAGCTGCATAACTGAGATATAAATAGGCAAACAAACTAATCACAAGCTGCAGGTGAAGGACATTAAGGTGTGGCAGATCCTGATTGCTGGGAGGAACTAAGGACGTGAAAAGAAATAGTGACGCAGACTTAACTTGTTAGGACCTGAAGCCTTCCTACAATAGCAGCCATTAACAATGGCACTTCCCAGTCAAACACCAGAATCTAATGGCAGCCCACTTCCCTGCAACTCCCAGCAGAATCCTTTCCAACTTCCAGCCACTAAATTGACCCCCTCCTTCTCCTGGACATGCATATTTTTTTTACTCAGACTTCCGAACCTTTCATTGAATCCTGCAGTATTCTGACCATGAGATAATGCTTCTCTTTCAGATTAAATGTCTCATGAAACCATGACAGAAAGATTATTTTAGTGCAGATTGATGTTCGTAATTCCCAGTTTATTTCTTATAGCACCAATTCGCATCACATGTCATCTCAAGGCACTTTCCAGTTCCACTTCAGATCATCCAGTCAGATTGATTCAAAAGTTTTCTATCTTAAGAAAACCAGTTGATTAAATGCGACTCATTGACTCTTCAGCAATCCCTCACACTAAGCATGCTTGTAGTGACAGGCAAAGCAGAGGAAAATTGCTCCCTTTGCACAGGAAGAAACCTCCCAGCAGAACCAGGTGCTCAGTGTGGCGGCCATCTGCTGAGGACTGACTTCAAGGATTCAAGTATAAGCAGACATAGAAAAGAAGCATAGATACAAAGGCAACTGTCAAGCCAGCTCCACAGGCGCCCGTCCAGGAAACACACAGCCAGGCAGGCGAGCTCAGAGCCAGCTCCTCCCATGTCAGAGGGATGAGAGAGAGCACATCCAGTTAGTCACAGTCAGAGAAACAGGACTACACTGGAAAAGCAGGCCCGATCTCCAGACATCTAGAAACAAAGGTGTTGATGGCAGCAGCACAGCTGATATTTCTCTCCAGGATGGAGTCACAGCCAAACAAGGAACAGACCAGATGAAGCTACTATGAGAAAAAGCAGAGAGCAGAACGTTAGAGATTGAACTAACAGATTCTGCAGAGTGGGAGAGGAATAGAGATAGAATGAAGCAGAATGATGAAAAGGGGGTCCCTATGTCCTCCAGCAGTCTAAAGCCTATAGCAGCATAACTATAGAGATAGCTCAGGATAACCTGAGCCACTCTAACTAGAAGCTTTATCAAAAGGGAAAGTTTTAAGCCTAGCCTTAAAAAGTAGACAGGGTGTCTGCCTCACGGACTAAAACTGGTAGTTGGTTCCACAGGAGAGGGAGCCTGAGAACTAAAGATCTGCCTCCCATTCTCCGCTTTTAGAAATTCTAGGAACCACTAGTAAACCTGCAGATTGAGAGCAGTTTTAAGTGCTCTGTTAGGAACATAGGGAACAATCAGATCTCTGATATCAGATGGAGCTTGGCCATTTAAGGCTTTATATGTGAGAAGGAGGATTTTAAAATTCTATTCTGGATTTAACAGGAAGCCAATGAAGAGAAGCCAGGATAGGAGAGATATGATCTCTCTTTTTCATTTTCATCAGAACTCTGGCTGCAGCATTTTGAATCAGCTGAAGGCTGCCTTTAACTTTACAGTTTGTGGACTTCCTGATGAGTAAAGAATTACAATAGTCCAGCCTTGGAAGTAACAAATGCATGGACTAGTTTCTCAGCATCACCCTGATTAATATGGATATTTTTAATTTTTGCCATATTTCGCAGATGAAAGAAGGACCATTCTAGAAACCTCTTTGATATGGGATTTAAATGACAGGTCCTGATCAAAAACAACACCAAGATTTTTTAAAAAGAAATTGTGGGAGGACCAGCCAATGACCAGCAGAGGACCAAGCAAAGACTAGCCAATTACCAACCAAGGAAATTGGGGAAATTTTGAATGGCTACTAGTGTACATCTTCAACCCTAAACTTAACCATTACTGGCATATACCTAACCTTAACCTAAGCCAAATTTTTGTACTAAACTTAACTCATAGTGGGGCTTTATCTACAAAAATAAAAATGTCTTCACTTTACATCAACGTCCTAATTTTACAGGTAGAATATGAAAATAAGTTCTGACTTGGCCACTCATGGGCATAGGCGCTAAGCTAAAGAGCTGGCATGTTTTTGGGCATGGCGTCTCCTTCCAAGGGGCCTTCAATATCAGTTTTTATTTTTTCTTTGTTCTTCTCTGCTGGTTGCATTTCTATGATGCCTCTTTTATTGCCATTAATACGCACTTGAAATGCAACAATGCAGTGGCATATGCAAGAAGAGAAAACAACATCCTCCAATGTCCCCTCTGTACTCGATACTCACACAAAGACACACGGATACACACCAGTGGGTTCACTATTACTGGCCTGATGTGTTCAACCCCCCTGTGGTGGTACCCCCTCTGTTTTTTGGCTGTTCAAACAAATGCCTTCTATCTCACCATCTAGCCACTCAAGGACACCTTTTCTTACACAAATGCAGTCCACACACATACTTGCAAGCATGCACAATATAGCAATCAAGTCTCTTTCCTTTGTGGCATTTCTTTGAGGAATATTACTGGCTTCTTCTCATCTCTGCTTCAGAGAGATGACTTGAGAAACACCTATCCCACTGCTCAAGTATTCACTCATTTTAAGATGCTGAGAGGACCATTGAAGTGTGTGTGAATAAAAAAAATAACTTTTTCTTTCACCTTTGTTTTGTTTAAGAACACCTTCATTGTTTTAAATAATATTCTGTCTGGTTACATATACTGAGCCTCAACTGACCTAATAAAACATAACTAATGTAACAGCCTGCAATCATTCGACAAAAGCAAAGACAGAGCATTAATAGAGCAGGAGAAGCTGTTCTACAAGCAAGAAACAAATGAGCCAAAGACAAAAAATAAATAAAATGTAAAAGCATCTTGAATTAATCTTTTCAAAACCGATATGTGCAAGAAACTGATGCTGTGTAATTAGCTTGGTATGAACCACCAATATTTATTTATTTATTTATTTTTATTATTTCTCATGTGCTTTGACTCCATTATCAACTGCATGGCGTGCTGCTTTTAAATGATACCAAAACATAGGGCTTCTTAAATGGGCCACAAAAAGTTGTTGTTTTTTCTGCGCTCCCTTGTGTTCAAAGACCAGCCGTCTGTGGTTCTATAAATGTACGCTGCTGAATTGATTTAGAAAACGTTACAGTTGTTTTACTTTAAGGACTAGGCCAAAAAATAGGGTCGTCTCCACAGGGGTTGTTTTTTCAACACAAAACCAACTGCTTAATGAGAAGATACAAGTCTCTGCTCAACTGCTTGTGAATCTTTATTTATTCATAACCACAGGATTTTGAAAATAAACCCATTCCATCCAAAAGCATATCTAAAAGCATGCCTGATTTTTTTGCAATTAGTGTTCTACTTTTTAGAGCTCAGAATTGTTTTATTACCTGTATGCTTTTAAGCGTATCCACTGAGGTGAAGTTTGTGTTTGTAAAACGTCTCAGATTTTTTTCTGTTAGTGACAGGAGAATGGATTATCATGCAGTTTAAAACAACTTAATCATTTTCTGAAGATTTTCCAAGAAGAGGTTTTGCCAAATATTAGATAGAGACTTCCAGGGGTGTTTAAAAATCTATCTTTGATTCCATAAATGTTCCCAGCTAAATTGTACTGTTGATCGCACGGAAACAGGTCATATGTTTCTGCAGTGGATCCTCCTTCATTACAAGACTGACGTCTAAATAAGGCAAATTAAGTTTAAGTAAAACTACAGCAAATATATAACTTTAAACATTTCAGTTTAAACTAAATCCACTGCAACCTGAGAGATGCGCTTTGTTTTAAATGTGCTTTTGAACTAGAGCTGAAACGATTAATTAAATCAATCGTGATTGATTAATGAAATAATCTTCAACTAATTTAGTAATAGATTTATTGTAAACTGGAGTAAAGAGACTGTAAAACGTGCCTTCAGCTGATAGAATGACACATTTAGAGCAGAAATTGTAGCAAGATTGTGAGAGAATATATTAACATTTTGTATTTAAGATTAAAAAAAAAATGTTTTCATCTGTCAATATGCTCTATCTAGATTTCCTCAAGTGGAAAAGTTTGAGTTTCACCCAGTTTAATTTTGTAAAAGAACTTCTTTAAGGATCCTTTGGCTTTCTGATTATTAATTGAAAAAACAATCAACAGATTATTCGATTTGCAAAATAATCGTTAGTTGCAGCCCTGGTTTGAACCTTGCCACTCATGTTCTCAGCTTCATCATATCCTGTTCAATAATATTGTCTGACTGTAAAATGATCTAGATTGTTTAATATAATCTTTGTTAAGGTCTCACCAGTGGTATCAGTTGTAAAGATGAGGAAAGAAATGTCCTTACAAAATGTAAATCGTCCTGAATTGCAGTCACTATCCATATAGTGCACCAAAAGATCGATCTGTTCTTAATTACTGATGTCAGCTGTTTCATCTGACAGGAGAAGAAAACATGAGGCTCTTTTGCATTTTCCAAGAATAGTGTTCTGAATCTCTTTCCCACAATTTCAATTTAATTCAGTTTATTTACACCATCTATCTTTCTTAAGGCACTTTACAGAGACGATACTGTCAGAATGGTTAGGAAACCAGTCATTGATTTGCAGGACATGCTCCTCATGGATGAGCTTGTGCAGACGACCTGAGCATGCATTTTGTTGTCGACCCTTCAGCAATCCCTCACATTGAGCATGCCTGTAGCGACAGTGGAGAGGAAAAACTCTCTTTTAACGGGAAGAAACCTCCAGCAGAACCAGGCTCAGTGTGAGCGGCCATCTGCTGACTACTTTTTATTTTTTCATTTTAATTGAATTCTTTTCTTGTTGCAAGTTTCTGTTGTTCAGAATGCTTCCGCAGCCTTTTCTTCCTGGCACCAAAATATTTGGGTACAGTTTTTTTTAATTTATTAACTTTTTTTATGTTACATCGAGACTCTTTTCACAATCCAACAAAGTCATTTTCGTGCCTTTGGACAAAAAGACAGAAAATAAAACTTTTATATTACAAATTTCTATTGCTTCTAAAGATCGCTCAGTGAAGAAAGAGGGTAGTTTAGTGCTGACTGTAAAACTACTCAACTATGAGAATTACAATCCTATGTAGTTGTTTGATTCTAATTTAATCTGCATTCATTAGTAGCTGCTTAGGTTTGTCCACCGCAGCATACGGTAGAATAGCATTCTCAATTTGACTCTGTCAGGTTGCATTCTGGTATGATTGTTTTTTGGATATAACCAGACCTGTAGGCTGTTTCACAAAAACAAAACTTCTTAAAAGTAAGGTCTAAGTAAGGCTCATATATGTAAATAAATATGGATTGTAACAGGAGAACATAATACAAGTGTGGATGGGTACATTTTGAATTTTGGCTTAGTGCAGTGAGGATAACAAACTGTTACTGTCACATCTATGCTATATCTGCTCCTCAAAACACTAAAAGCTTGGTTTAATGGTAATTAAAACCTGAAACTTGATTTTGATGAACATCAGTACGACCTTTTTAAAGTTTAAAAAAAAATAAAGATCATATAAAAAGTGAGAGGTGATTTTGTTCTCTTTCAGACCCTTAAATCTTTTCTCATTCTTCTCATTGTCTTCCCCTTTTCAATTCACCCTGGCCGTGGAAATTTTTCTGGCCTTAATCTTTGCCTATTTCTGCACTCAATTGGCCGATCTTTGTATAATGTGAATAGCATCTGACGCCAAGCTAGACAAAAGGTGCTGTCTAACACAAACAATAAGCAGAAAGGTAGACATCTTTGTCTGCTTCAAGCACACAGCTTGTGAAAGAGGCTGCAAACACTTGTTTGTAAGGATATAAATATTTATTTTACCACAGTTTCTTTTTAACCTTCGTTGAGCTCTAGAAATACTTTTACTTTACAATGCTTTGAGTCTGTAGCAAAACTGTTTCTATGACTTAAACTTTTTTTTTTTAACTTTTCTCTCTGTTTCAACCACATACTTTCATGCATTACACTACAAATTACTGTGCTCTTATTAAGATAAAAAAAACAAAGCGAACAAAAAATTTGTAGATAATTGTTAATCTTGTTTTAACCCATAATTTCTAATTTTGAGTGTTGCTTATGCTTATTTTTAGATATTAGACTTAAATCAAGAAATCTTGTTAAGTAAAATTAACTTGCTGCATGGACGGATAATTTATCTGAGTGGTTTCATTTAATTTCACTGAATGGCTTTTCTTTCAGATTTAGCTTTTTTTATTTAAGACACCCTTAAATTGCAGTAGAATAAGGAATATATTTGAAAGGCCAACAAAAACTGGAGCATAATTTTAAAGGCAAGGCAAGTTTATTTGTACAGCACAATTCTGTACAAAGACAATTCAAAGTGGTTTACATGAATGAATCACTAGAATGTGGTAAGTTAGGTAACATATACAAAAACAGGAGAAAACACACAGTCTGACCAAAGATTTACATTATTTAAAGACTCATATGGCATTTAAGCTTTGACAAACAAACCACAGGATGTACAGTAAGGCAGCCAAATGGGCTAAAGGCCTATAAGTTTGACTGTAATGAAATTTAAATTGGACTCTTTTAACTGACAGTTGGATTAGGACTTAGAAAGCTGCGTTCAGTCTAAAATTGCCTAAAGACGGGCTTACACTGTGCCATTTTTTTACCCTTTTCATGGACACTTTTGTGCAAGACTTTTCCGATCGGCCCGACTTTTAGCCTGATCGTGCATCGTGTAGCATACGATCTGGAATCATGAGGTCGGGAGAAAATCCAACGTGTTTGACCGTCGTTGGCAAATCACTCCATTGACAAACAAGGATTCTTCTTCTTCTTCTTCTTCCTCTCAGAGGAAAACCCAGCAGCATGGCAGGGGTGCAAAGAGTGAAATGGAGTTCTTCCTGTAAAATTGACAGACCGTAGTAGTCATGTTTGCTCAGCCATGTCTTTGTCCAAACACGTCGTTGCCTTTTCTTTTCGAGGCTTTCAGCACAAAATTGCACAAATTGCCAAGGCAGCGCTTTTCACTCGCTGTGAGCTTCATATTCCTCTTCTACTCATTTGGCTTCCAGATAGAGTAGCTAGATGGAGTAGCTCCATCTCACTACGGATGAGTCCCACATGGTTTTTAGACTTATGGTGTGAGCAGGTAGATCGCACCAGAGTGTCATTTTTTCAACTTTTTTTAGAATGACTATGACCTGGATGACTGAAAATCTTCACCAGCGCCTGTATTATTGGTGTCAGAGCTTAGTCTTTATTGCCAGCAGTAAGTCAGACTTGTTTCCTGTGAGAGTTGGGCTTCGCCAAGGTCCCCCGCATCGCAGAATCTATTTAGAAACATTTATGGACAGAATTTCTAGGCGCAGCCAAAGGGTTGAGTGTATCTGCTTTAGTGACTTTAGCTTCGCGTCTCTGCTCTTTGTGGATGACGTGGTCCTATTGGTTTATCAGGCCTGGTCTACAGCTCTCACTGTAGTGGTTCACAGTCAGGAGTGAAGCAAAGGGGATCAGGACCAGTGTCTCCTTGAGCCGGAAATAGGGTAGAGTGCCTTTTCTTTGTCAGGGAGGAAATCCTACCCCAAGTGGAGCTGTTTAGGTATCTTGGGATCTTGTTCACTAAAGCCAGGAGAAGGTCGGAAAATAAAACATGTTTGAAATCCAGTTGGCCCTCGTTAGGTGTTTCTGGGCAATCCTGCGTTGAAGCAGAGCTACGAGTATCTACGAGCCGATTAACCAGAACCTGTAGCACTGCTATGTGCAAACAAGGGAGTCCTTCTTCTTCTTTCGGATTGATGCGTCCGATCAGCACCATCTCACAGGGCTGAGTCCGATATGTGGTGTTTGGACGTACAGTGTGATCATCAGAGCATTGGGTTGTACAGTGTGAGAACAAATGTTGTCAGCCTTGAACTTTTAAACCCTGCAGTTTCGTCATACAGTTTGAACTGTAGCTGCATGTAAAAAGGGGGGCAGGATTGGTACAGCACTTTTGATATTTCACTTCATTGATTAGCATCAATAAACATACACAGGCTTCTTCAAAGCTTCACAATTTCTAAGGTGCATCTAAAGGCTGATCTATACAGGTTGTCTGCATAGGTGTCGCAGTGACGTCCCCCAAACTGTAGGCGACTGCAGACAGTGCCACAAACAGGAGGCTTCTGATTGGCCAAATCTACATCAGCTCTACACTATGCGTATTTCCCGTTTGGAACTTGTTTTATTTGTATGACCGCCATTGTGGACGAGCTGAGAGAGCGAGGTGCGCAAGAACGCTGGGATCCTTTTTCCACCTGGATCCCCGCTCTTTTTCGCCCTCATGTCCCTCCGTTGTCAGACAAACTTGCCCCCACTTCCTCACCACCTCAGCCGTATCTAGACCCACAGCTAGTTCCTGATTGTCCCTGTTGCATTGTGGCGTGGGATTACATAGCTTCAAAATTGAGCATAAATCAAAAATGTCTGCATCATACCTGCAACAAGCTCACTGCGACACACTGCTGCGAGAATAACCAGCCCTTAGAGATTGGCCCTTAGATTACTTATCTCTGTGCATTATCAGAAGATATGTATACCCAAATCTTCAATTATATCACAGTGTGACACAGAACCACTTAAATTCAAAGAAAAATACACATTATCTCATGCTAAATCACTTTGAGAACAAGAATTTATTAAGAGTCCATAAAAGCCAAAAAGTGCAGTATTGTCTTATTTAAATGATCTTTTTTATAGAGAAAGAATGAAAAGCGTAGGGACCTGAGTGAGCAACTAAGGAAAACTACCTCAAGAGGCCAAACAGAAGAACTCACTTTTCATCAGCATGTAAATAAGCATGTGTTTGTGGCTCATGAGAAGCTGACTGTGTGAAGAAAATCAAAACTGCTCATGCAGAAGCAGACTGTTGTTTTTTCCACAAACTGAACCAGATCTCTGCAAACCAAGGTATGCAAATGGCCTCAATAATGTCCAAGGAGAAAGCATGTGTGAAAACCATCATGTTGGTGGGGGTAAAGATTTGCATGTAAAATGATAATGTTTTCATTATCATTAATGAAGTGCTTGAGCTGTATGGTTTATTTAGATGTCCTTAGATTGCTGAAAATTTGAACAGCAACTAACAATGAGCATGACCATGCTAGTTTTGTTTTTTGTTACACATGTTTTCCACTACTCTCACTCGATCAGTGCTAAGGAACTGGAATACATGCAAGGATTTGATTTTAAATGGTTGTTTCCTCACATGAGATATTTTCAAGGAAATGATTCAAATCTTATTGTTTTTGATTATTCTTTATAATCATTATGCAAATGTAGTGAAAACTAACTTACTGAATCTAAATTCAGCTCCTGCTTCTGAAATGAAGTTGTTATTGGGTGTATTTTTCACTAATTTGATTTATGGAAAGTGCTTTTTGATAGTGGTTTGGTCTTATATAAATAGAAATATTTCCTTCGATTGAAAGAGGCTCACCATACATACATTCACTGTATCTCATTATCTTAAACCTATTTACCTAAACTTTCTAAAATGTGTTTCTCCAGTCAGTTATCATACATGGATTTATTTTTTTCTCAGGTATCGAAAAACAGAAGGATAAGACATTTTTGGTCAAAGATTGGTGATCTTTATGGATGTGGTTAATGTTCAGTGTGACTTTTACCTACCTTTCATGCATATTTGGTCCTATATAAAAGGTTTGGGGTTCTTTGTTAAGGTCCATTGGTGTAACATTTACTGGCAATTTTTTTAATCAAACTATATTTCCAAAAAGTTAAAAAGATTATATCAAATAGAAAACGAACCAATGCTCATAGGCAAACAATGACCTCCAACCTTTGGAAAGGTTGCTACACTGCTGCTGCACATTGAAATGTTTTTAATAAGTTCTCATGCTGTTACTCGTCATATAAGTTGTTTATTCATATCAATGGAGGATTTAGGTTTAAAGTTGTCTGATTTTTACTAAAATGTTACTTTGTAATGGATGTAGGGATGATTTTTTTGGAGTGACCCAGCTGGCCTCCTGATTTGAATCTGACAGAAACTCTTTTGTGGGAACTAATAAGCAGAGTAATGACAAGTAGGCCTTCAGATCTCAAGAATTTGGATCACGACACCAAAGAATAATATGAAAATATCAAAGGATTGGTTTGGTTATTGAAATTTCTAACCTGTAAAAAAGCTAACATAGAAAATCACATCCTGTTTTTTCAAAATATTAATTCTTTTAAATTCTGGATGGATGGATGGATGGATGGATGGATGGATGGATGGATGGATTTGGGATGGGATGGATGGGATGGATGGATGGAGGATGGATGGATGGATGGATGGATGGATGGATGATCCCACTGGTACTAACTAGGTAAAGACTAGGCTACGCAGCATCCATATCCTACAGGGTCAATTGCATGGATCCAAGTTACGACAAGAAAGTTCTGCTAAAGCTGCAACTTAAGTGTTATGAAGGGAATCTATATTTTGAGGAATGCTGCTGCAAGCTGCTAACCATTATAGAATTTGAAGTCTTGCTTCTTAGCCAAGTGAAGATGACTTATGTTTCTCCTGAAAGACAGATATACTTGGCTTCCTTTCTTTCTGTCTCCCTACATTGCCTCGGCAGATGGTCACACTGAGCCTGGTTCTGCTGGAGGTTTCCTTCCTGTTCAAAGGGAGTTTTCCACTGTCGCTACAAGCATGCTTAGTGTGAGGGATTGCTGAAGAGTCACTTAGTCGATGATCATTGTGTAACTGGTTTTCCTTAGATAGAAAACTTTGAATCAATTCCGACTGGATGATCCTGGTGAACTGGAAAAGTGCCTTTGAGATGACATATGTGTTGTGAATTGGCGCTATAGAAATAAACTGAATAGAATTTCTTTGTTTCATCTGCAAGCTGACAAATCAACTTTTAAAAAATGCACAACTTTGTAGGCAACTACAAATTTCAGGAAAGCTGTTTATAGCTGTTTATATTGCAGTTGAGAGTTTTACTCACATGCTCTCATCCTTCTTTTATTTTGACAATAGTGGCCTTTACTTTTATGCACCTGCTGTACCTGCACCTAACTAATGTCCAGACTGTGCTTATTTAGTGCTTAATATAGTGGATATATCACCTAAATTCTATGCAGTCAAACAGTGTCCTTCTTCTTACACAGATCATGTTCAATAGACTTTCCCAGCAATTAGATAAAATAAAATCACATCTACGGCAATGTTATCCTCTGGATCAGATGCATTCTATTAGACCAACATTTGTGATAAACGTAATATATTTTGGCTGTATTCAGACTGGGACTGATACGAAGCTAATGAGCTTAACTTGCCCATTCAGGGGAAAGAAAACAGCTGCTTCTGCATAAATATTTTAGCTGTTAAAATCAAATCATACATATGATCCCTCTGGTTCTTCATCCCTGATACCAGTTAACAACCACAGACCTGTGTGTGTATTGGCCTCTCTTCTGTCCTCTACGATATAGAAATCTATAATTCACTGTCACTGTTGGACCCCACAGCAAGCGCTACTACTTGATGTGTGAGTTCATTGTTTTCTAACAACATTTTCTCTCACTCTCTTTACCTTTCTCCCAGGTAAATCCCAGCCTGCCTCCTCACCTCCACTAAAAGTAAGAAAATCAATACCTGTGATCTCTGTTTCTTTTGCTCTCCTTTCCTCCTGCTGTTGTTGCTTCGCTTTGCTCTATCGGTTTTTCAGAAAATGCTAATACACATGTTAGAGAAACCCACACGCAGAATCTCTGTATTTCAGTAAGATTTCTACATGTCAGGAACGTGGTGAACAGAGAACATACAAACTGTATGTAGACGTTATCTGAATTGTTTAGAACATAACATTTTTTTGGGAGAAAATAAATCAGCTCATTTTTTGGTGACGTTACCATATGGGTGTATGTGATAACAATACAAATACATAAAAAATATAAAAGTGAAACATTTTGTGCAGTAATTTTATTATAAAGATAAATAAATAACGAACATATGTATTATAATCTCATATATATTATATGTAACTCTCACTGAACTGAATCTCCATTCTGGTTGAGGGGTGGGGTGGGTGGAATGTATGCAGCACCATTCTTGTCTATTTTTCAGGAAAAATAACAGAATTTAAGACACTTTATTTTGCTTTTTTTTTTTCTAAAGCCAAATTTAATAAACCAGTTAAATGTGGGTTTCACCCAATTATTGCATATATGTGGTCGTTAGTCACTTATCTTGAATAAAATTTATGCTGCATAATAACATAAGAAACCTTATTTTAATCAGAATTTGTCATTTAAATCCCACAGGTTTCTAGAATTTCCTTCTTTCATCTGTGGAAAAGTGCAAAATGAGAATCTCCCTGTCCAGGGGTGATGCTGAGAAACTAGTCCATGCATTTGTTACTTCAAGGCTGGACTATTGTAATTCTTTCCTATCAGGAAGACTCCACAAACTGTAGTTAAAAAGCCTTCAGCTGATCCAAAATGTCTGCAGCCAGAGTTCTGATGAAAATAGAAAAAGACAGATCATGTTTTCCTATTTTTGGCTTCCTTTTATTTGCTTCATGTTAATCTCTGGTGTAGAACAACCTCAATTTTTTTAAGACTAAGCTAAAAAAACGTTTCTTTTTGATAAAGTGGCTCAGGTTATTCTGAGCTATCTCTATAGTTATGCTGCTATAGGCTTAGACTGCTGAAGGACATAGGGACCCCTATTTCTCATCACTCTGACTCATTTTATCTTTATTCTCTAATTTTGCTGCATTTATTGGTTCAATCCCAAACTTTAAATTCTGTCTGCAACTGGGCATGTACCACTAACATTTTTAATTATATTTGATTGAGTTGTTTGCGTTTTTTGTGTGTTAAGTCCTTTTTCTCTCCTTTCTCTCTTAATGTGCCATCTTTCATACCTATGACATAATACTGTAACTGGCTAAGAGCTTTTCTGCTAAACTGATTCTTCCTGAGTAGCTACTTTTCTGTTATCTTTTATATCATAGAAAAAATCATAGATCCGTGTTTCTATTTTTGCTTGTATGTTTGCTTCTGTCTCCTTGAGCCCCCAATTAGCTTAGCTCACTGTAAGCCTGGTTCTGCTGGATGTTTCTTTCTGTTAAAAGGGATTTTTTTCCTCTCCAGGGTTGGTGCATGCATACACGGTGTGAAGGATTGCTGTAGAGTTAGCAATACGATGCTAGTGAATATGTACTGTTGCTAACTGCTCACACAAGAGGAGTGTGTCCTGGAGAGTCAATGACTCAATGCTCAGTTTCCTTAAATAGACAACCTAAATGAACCAAGTTGAATTTAAATAAAAAGGAAAGCATAAAAAGTATAATTTGTTTTGTAATCAACTTTGTACTTACAAAAGTATTGCAATGTTTTGGAAGAAAATCTGTTCTATTTTAAAGAAAAAAAAGAGGTCTCTATTTGCACCTGAGGCTGGCACCCAAACACAACATGCTTAAACTGCATTTTGGGAGCCTATTAAAATCATTCTAGGGACCGGTAATGGTGTGATCCGCTTAGACCTTCCAGATAATTAAGTTACTAAATCCCTCTATGATACATTATTTTTGTAAAAAAGAAAAACTGAGAAACTTGTTTCAAAAATATTGTTCAATAAAGTAGAAATTCTGTTTCTCATTCTGATTTAACTTTTCCAAATGACTTTAGCTGTAGCCTACCTTAAGTTCCACTGAAAGATACACTTTTTCCTACAGCCTCGCTGTGAGTGCTAACACAAATGTGTGTGTATGCTGTCTAGTTGGGCAAGTAGAACTAAATAAAACAAACAATAAAATTTAGTTTGTAAGTACAGTATGAAATCACAGTTGTTGTTTTTTTTTTTCATTGAGTTTATTTCTAACAGCAAAATGATCTAAATTGAAACTTCAGCAGTTCCCCCCTTGGTGAGTGACTCATTGTTTTTCCTGTATCTTATGTTTGTTGTGGCACCATCCATTGACAGCGCTTACTAGTTGTAATTAGTGTTGCACCGATACTAATACGGGTGGGACCCTGATCCAGCACTAAAATGGTGGTATTGGTATGGGGGAGTACTAACAAATAGGGCACCGATACCATTTTAGAGCCAAAACTTTATTCAACTATTGTCACCCATTCCAGGTAGGCAATAAAAAAGTTCTACTGGATTCACTTTTGTATTATTTTTTTCGTAAGCTCACAAAGGTAGGCAGCAGCTCGACAAAGCCATGATGGTAATTATTTCACACTCAAGTGCAGGCATCAGTAACGTGTTTAAAAATGGCATCGGACAAAAGAACAGTAGTTATAATCTAAAGTTTATACTGCATTGCCTTTCCTCTCCTTCCTTCATTAGTCCTGTCTTGTCTGTAGGTTGGGCTCCACCCTCTGCTCTTTATACCTTGAAATTCAGGACAAGCAATGCATACCCCTCCCTAACCCAACTGAAACCTTAGCTCTAAACCTAACCATTGGCAAAATAGCTTGTGAAGTCCAGTAAAATGTCCTCATTTTACAACAACTGGTCCTTAATCTGTTGGGGAATTTGGAGAATTGGTCCTCACTCTAAGGGCTGACAGGTACACCCCCCCACCCACACACACGCCCCCACCCACGTATAATATGTCTGTTGGAGGGAATATGAAAGAAAACAGATGCAGGTACTTTAAATTTGCATCAGTGTTGCAATTTTGTCCAGAAATGTCAAGTGAAGACAGGATTCACACACACACTGTGTGTCCCACAGATACATACACACCCACACCCACTCAACAGGACGAGGCAGAAGGAAAGAAAGAAGCTACACACTTATCAGGCCTGGGTCCAGTGGACCTGAACATTCAGGCGGGGGAGGGGGGTTCACAGTGGGTGGTAATCAACATGTTTTTCTGATTTATGTTCTTCACATAAAATGATCCAAGGCCAATGAATCTTTGTCTGAAAAAAAAACTTCTATTAGTTTTTCTATATTAAAAAGGAAAATTTCACATTTTTACATTAATTCTAGAATTTTTAAGACACTTACAGTCTTTACTTCCATTAAGTAATTATGTACAGTCAATATAACTTGATATACTATAGATAAGAAATCTTGCAGAGTATATTCAAGCTACTGTCAGCTATTATTGAAATATTTAGGACTTTAAAACTAGCATCTGTATAAAACTCTCAGTGATTCAGAAATCCCTTCAATAACCCCTCAAAACACTCTTACACAAAGAAACCCACATGCTTTCTATTGGAGGCCTTTTCTATCTTTAGTCTTTTTCATGCAAAAAAGGAGTTTAAAGCCCAAGAGTTCACTTTTAATCTCCTGGCAAAACCTGGTGACTGGAAAAGTGAAATACTCAGAGAAAATGAGGATTAGTCTTACAGAAACCTTTACTCTTTTCTGTATATTCCTGGACTATTATATATTCTTATTCCATTTGATACAGAAAGGCCTTTATGTCATAATGAGTGACCACTGTAATCCTATGTTGTCTTGATATGAGTATTATGAAGAGAAGAAAAATACAGAGTTTCTCTCTGGACCCAAAAAGTTTCAGGATGAGTTTCCTTGGATACCGACTAGAGAACAAAAACTGAATAAAGAGAAGAACAATGGAGCAGAGAAACTATTTGAATAATCTCTCAGTTGGTTATAATCTTTACTGTAAAAAGAGACTACCAATTTTGTCCAAATGTAGGAATGTTAGACATGAGTTACAGCAGAAGATATTGTTTAAATACTGGTAAAGTTTGCAAGATTTTGGCTACTTTCCTTTTATTTCTACCTAAAAGCTTTTATTTGCAGTTTTAGGACTGCCATTTTAAAAATGAATGGATTTCCTTTATATTCACCTGCTATACAAAAACATACAATGCTAAAATCTGGAGATTTACTATTAGAATGATCTGATTTGGTGTGCCACTAATAAATCACTGCCCAAAGCAACAATGTTAAACCAGGTACAGGTTTGGGAAAGCTAAAGAACAATCTGCTGGACTTTGGACCCCCCTTTCAGAGAGCTAGACAGGTATGGGGCATTGCAGGCTAACAAAGAAGCCAAACAACTCCCATTCTAAAGGGGTGGACCAGTTCGTCCGTTGCCATTTGCATGTTTTCTAAACAAAAACAAGGCTTTGTTTGGCTGCTGTATAAAACCTGGAACACAACGCTATTTCTGACATTTTGCATTGAACAAGCTTCCTGGATGGAGGAGAAACGTCTTCAGACTTGGAAACAATGTCATGTTTTTTTTTTATTTTTCTGGAATGACTATGGCCTGGATGACTGAGAATCTTCACCAGCAGGTTTGGGAAAGAAAGGTTGCAAATGCAGTGCAATACAAGTCTAAGGTTGTGCATGTTAAGATATGATCAAAAATCACATTGAAATGTTATAGAAAATGTAATACAGAGGAAAAAACATGAATGTGATGTGGCATAATAAATAAAACGCCTCACAGCAGTGGCTGTTCTACAGCAAATTCAATACACGACTGTTAAGTTTGTAGCATACTTATTTCACTAAATCCATGTGGCATTTCATTTTTTAAGCATAACTTAATTTCCAAAGTAATTTGCTGTGATAAATTGGAATGCATATGGATTACTTGGGTTGTTGCCAACATCTGGTGTTATTTTGTTTAAGTCAGTCACCCCAGTGGAAATATATTTAAACTTTGACAAATATTGACATTTTGAACACAGTCGCATTTGGCTAATGACAGAAAAATACATCAGACATGACATTTTGGGTCTGATTGTCAATTGTCAGATTATTATTTTTTTTTATTTATCACCACGCTTATTAGAATGCTATAAACGCCACTTTGATGCTCTGTGTTTATTTGCAGCAGTAAATCATCAGGAGTACGAGGAGTCTTGCTACTCAACACCACAATGAATCAACTCTATGCAATAAATGGGATCATTCTGGCATCTAGGGCAGAGAAAACATTCTTGGTTAAGAAAAAGGCATTTATTTATTGACACAGGATGATTTGACTCAACAGCCACAATACAATTAGGATGTTAAAAATGATCTTGCTGGACAAATATGGAAAAAACATTTCTTCTTACGATGCTCATCTTTTACATGTAACACACATAAATAAATCCTGAAAGAATCTCTCCAGTGTAACTAAAGGTTTTGTTGGGATCTCTCTTATCGAGGTTCTATATAGAATCAACTGTATTTTCATTTGATTAAATTTAATCAGTACCACTGACTTTAGTAACTTGTGCTTCTGGGTCATTGTAGAATTTTTTTTTTTACTTTATTTGTTGAACAAACACAAGTCTTATTAAATTAATCTTTATTTTAGCCAAACTTTTAGCAGAAATGCAAACACAAAAACAATATGTATTGTTACTGGGAGTACTTTGCACATTTCAAACACAAACCACTTCTTCATGCAAACAAGTTTAGCCGTAGTAATAATAATAATGATTATAACTAGAACGCTGTTAATCTCGCAATGGAGAAATTCACTTTCACTACAACCATCTTTAGTGAAAGGATAGAAATTGGACTTTATTGATCTCACAATGGAGAAATTTACATGTGCATTTGAACCCACCAGCTTGGGGAGCAGTGGGCTGCCACTGTGCGGCACCTGGCGAGCAATCAGGGATTAAGGTTCTTGCTGAGGGACCCAGATTGGCAGGCTGTGGGAGTGTGTGAGTTGAACATAGAACGTCCAGGATCTAAGGGCAATGCTCTAACCACTAGGCCACCACTCCTCCCGCTAACTCAGGGTTTGAAGAAAAAATAAGAAAAAAAGTATTTTCTTATAAATCTACCAGAATTATGTTCATTCCCTGTGGGCCACTCTGTCAAAAATAAAAGATCCTGGGGTCTCACCTCTCAAAGATGCTGTAGGATCTACATTAAAGGTCTGGATTCGCCCAGAAGCTGAATAAAGGTATACAAAAAATATACTTTAGGCACAAAACCAAGCAAATTGATGAGATAAATCATCCTAAGCTTGTCCTCATGCTCAGCCCTCTACACGCCCATTTTCAACCATTATTGGTCCATGCAAAGCACAGCGTGAATATCACTCTACATCTCAATGAGCTTGCAGAGACCAAATGGGGGCTCAAGGGACAGAAGCAGACAAACAAATGTCTCTAAAATTGTAATATTTATTCTGTTGGTCTTAGATTTTTTTTTCTAGAAAGGACATCTCCAATATCTAAGGCGCTTTGGCAGAAAACCTTTTTTTGTTCCCTTTTAATATGAGGAAAAGCTTTGAAAAGGTTTATCATAGATGACTGATGGTCTATCCATTCACTTTGATTAAAGCACTTCTTAGTTTAGAAAGCAGAATGGAAAGAAAACAAAAACAAAAAAAACATCCCTAAATTAAGGAATATCCTGCCGTGTCTCAAACTAAGATGTTTATTTTATTCTTTATTTGTTTTCCTCTTTAATTATCACTGTTGTTTTGAAACAAAGAGGTAAGAAAGTCCCGTAGAGAGAACTGGAATTCAATGTGGAACAAAGCAAAACAATTTGTGAACATATACGAGAAGAACCTGCAGTTATTTTCAGATAAAAATGATTAAAGTCGGAAAAGACGGAACAGATATCTGGTGGCTGATTAGATCCTTTCTCTCTTTTTCCCTAATCTTCTCAGAAATTGATGTTTTTTATGAACATGCAGATATAAAAGAGTCTGAAAGTCTTATACCAGGTTAAACGTCAGACTATGGGTAGCAGCTGTCAGCCAATAAATGTGTGTCATTATGTTCTACTCTGCACCTTTTTAAAATAAAATGAATGTGTAGCATGATTGTTCTTTAAAAGGGCAGCTCCTCCAAGCTAGTTATATGTGGGCAAGCAATCCAGCTTCAAGTGGAGTGTGTGGGATAATTTAAAGTCATGCAGCATACCTGAAATATCATTTTAAATAATAAAATGCATCTTGAGAATCTCTGCTTCAGTCTAAAGACTTAGAGACATTTCTTTTTTGTGTGTTTTTTGTTAAAAAAGAAAAAAAGAATGAGGGCATATACGGTACTAGGTAAGGAGCATAACATGTATTTTGAACTGAAAGTCTAAGATCTATAAAGTGCTTGATTATATATGATCTTTTAGCACAAACCGATTTATCAGACAGTTATTTTCTTGTCCTTTCTCCTGGATAAATACAGTTTTAATCTTACTTTAGAGAAAGAACTTCGTTTTTGTGACATCGTTCTTTTGAAGCTTCCATATACAACTGGTTAGAAATGTGTCACAAAAGATAATCCAATATAACTGAAATAAGTTGCTTCATATTTAGTTCAGTATTTAAAATAGACACCCAGACCCTTTTACATTAATATATTGATACTAATGCCTAATCTGTTCACTCTTGTTATGGAAAGCCAGCTTTTGAACATATATCTATTATTATCTTACACAATATTTCAAGTGTCATGCAATAAACATTTGACTGATAAAACACATACAGTTCCAGCACAGTATCTTCCTTATATAATGCCAGCTGGTCCTCCATCTCTCTCCTCTTGCTGCTTGGCCCAAAGAGGAGCTTGGTTTGACTTTTCCTCCCAATCCTGTTTTTCTGTTCATTAGGATTATCAACACAGTCAAATACTAAAATTATAGGAATGAAAACAATATTAATTTCAGCATCATGTTTTTAGTTTTTATTTTAAGTTTTATTATTAAAGTTTTATGTCATTTTAACATTTTAACATGGAATGAAATTAAATAAGTTCTGCAGGTTCCAGAGCAGCCCAATGTCAAAGAATGAAATAGTAAAAATAGCTATAAATAAGTTGAAGTATAAACATCCATCCATCCATCCATCCATCCATCCATCCATCCATCCATCCATCCATCCATCCATCCATCCATCCATCCATCCATCCATCCATCCATCCATCCATCCATCCATCCATTTTCTTCTGCGCTTATCCGGGCCGGGTCGCCGAGGCAGCAGTCTAAGCAGAGATGCCCAGACTTCTCGATCCACACACACTTCCTCCAGTTGCTCTGGGGGGATCCAGGCCAGGCCAGCTCAGAGACATAGTCCCTCCAGTGTGTCCTGGGCTTTCCACGAGGCCTCCTTCAAATAGGACATGCCCGGAACCCCTCCTGAGGGAGGCGACCAGGAGGCATCTGAAAACAGATGCCCGAGCCACATGAGCTCGCTCCTTTCGACGTGGAGGAGCAACGACTCTACTCCGATCTCCTCCAGGGTAACTGAGCTCCATACTCAATCTCGAAGGGGGCTCCCAGCCACCCTGTGAAGGAAACTCATTTTGGGCGCTTGTAATTGCGATCTTGTCCTTTCGGTCATTACCCAGATCTCATGACCATAGGTTAGGGCAAGAACGTAGATCAATCGCTAAATCAAGAGCTTTGTTCCCCGACTCAGCTCCCTCTTCACCTTGATGGTCTGATACAGCGCCGCATCACTGCAGATGCTGCACGGATCCGCCTATCTATCTCACGCTCCATCTGTCCCTCACTCGTGAAACAAGACCCCAAGATACTTGAATTCCTCCACTTTGACAAGGACTGTCTACCGACTGTCTACCGACAGAGACCATGGTTCTCCAGTGGAGAACCATGGTCTCATATTTGGCTGCTTGATCCTCATACCGGCTGCTTCACACTCAGCTGAAGGTCCTGGTTTGATGAGGAAAGTTCTTTCTACGTGAACTAGTTCAAAAGTTCAGTTCACACATTTTAAAATGAACTAGTTCAGTTCATAGTTCATAATTCAAAACCAAAAATGAACTAGTTCATAGTTCTTTTTTTTTTTTCATATATTGCTCAATTACACCATAGCCTACTGTAGAACCACAGACAGCAATTATTTTATCAGTTGTAACACTGAAACTGTGCGTCAGATTTCATCTTCATATCCAGTTTTGAATCCTTATCCAACCAGGGTTTACATTAGCATTGAGGGGACAGCATTTCCCCATTGTTGCTTTAACAGCTTTGTTGCTGTCCATTCACTTCACACTAGTAGCAGCTGCAGCTTTCACCTACAGTATATTCTCAAAACATCAGGAAAAATGTGCTGCTTGAATTGTCTTTTTTATGAGTAATTATTAAAAGAAAAATAGGAAAGTAGTCTTTAAGGTGCAAATGTTTTTTTTTTATTATTTTAATAATTTTTTCCATTTGAAATTCCATTTCAATACATACTAAAAAGGAATCCTGAAAAATTATACCAGGCAGGTTTAACAAACAAGTTACATGGATAGTAAAACCCTCAAGAACAGGGGTCTTCTATGTTTTCCAGAAAGGACCCCCAAACTGATGGCTTAACCCTAACGGGACCCCCTAACTATATATATTGTATGAAATAGTGTCCTATAGTCATTCTATTACAGATGGAGTAATGTAAAGAAATTAATTTCTCCCTGGGATTATTAAAAGTTTTTCTGATTCTGATTCCTGGTTGTTGTGAAGGATACGGTGCCCAGCTTGAAAGGAGCTCCCTGTGTGTCAGCTGAATGTGCATTGATGACTGAAAGACATCTTTTGTCTCCATTTATCTGTTTACTACAGTGTGTTGATTTCATGTTAATGAGTATTTAAAGACATTTCAATTAGTGGGGAAAAATTGCAGGGGAATATAAAATATCAACTAACCATGCAGACCCCTCATGCAGTACCTCCGTAGACCCCTAGAGGGCGCGGATCCTGTTGAAGACCTCCGCTCAAGAAGATTTTACTAACACAAACTGAGGGACCAGGCTGAGGTAGGAATTTAAGGTTACTGAAGTGCGGATTTTTTTACTGAAAGCCGGCGAGCAAACTTGTTGCCATCATCCTCACCGACCACCTGGTCATAAAACTGTTTTTAAGTGATCATACTGCTGCTTTGTCGCCTCCACGGTCGCCTCCATGCTGCTGTGGCTTCCACGCTGCATTTTGTTTTGATGACGCACGCGGCTGTAGGCTACGACGCTGGTAGCTGGTGTTGCCAGATTGGGTGTTTTTCCCGCTACATATTAAGGCCTGTTTATGGTGTGATTTAGCCGGGGTTCTTAAGCCTGGAGGACTCTATAGTGAAATCCGGCAACCTATTGAACGGAGCTGAACTGAGAGAGCGTGCGCGTTCATAGACACCAGAATGAACGAAGTTCAATAACGCTCGCCAGGCAGTAATGCAGTACGCTCAGTTCACGCTACGCCCAAAATATGAACGAAGTTCATGAACTTTCGCTCAATGAACGCGGCGTCAGGCTGAACACTCCTGGTTTGATGAGGCCAACAGGACATCATCATCTTCAAACAGCAGGGATGATATCCTGAGGTTCCCAAACCCGACACTCTCAGGCTCCTGGCTGCACCTAGAAATTCTGTCAATAAATGTAATGAACATAACTGGTGACAAAGGGCAGCCCTGGTGAAGACCAACATGCACTGGGAACAGGTCTGACTTACTGCTGGCAATACGAACCAAGCTTCTGCTGTGGTCATACAAAGAACGGACAGCCCTTAACAAAGGGCCCCGCAGCTCATACTCCCAGAGCACCCACCATGAGGGACACAGTCGAACGCCTTCTCCAGTTCCACAAAACGCATGTGGACTGGCTGAGTGAACTCCCACCAACACTTGAGCCCCCGATGAAGGGAATAGGGCTGGTTCAGTGTGCCACAGACGGGACGAAAACTGCATTGTTCCTCCTGGATGCAAGGTTTGACTATCGGCTGGATCCTCCTCTCCAGCACCCTGGAGTAGACCTCACTGGGGAGGCTGAGGAGTGTAATCCCTCTGTAATTGGAGCACACCCTCCAATCCCCGTTCTTAAAGAGAGGGACCACCGACCCGGTCTGCCAATCATGGAGTACTATCCCTTACCACCACACAATGTTGCAGAGAAGTGTCAGCACAGACAGTCCTACAACATCCAGAGACTCAGGATGAATCTTATCCATCCCGGGTGCCACCGTAAAGCTGTCAAACTACCTCAGTGCCTTCATCCTGGCTCCAGTCCGCCTCTAAGTCCCCAGCCTCTGCCTCCTCCTCAGAAGACAATTATGATGTGGTTATGAAGATCCCTAAAGTACTCCTTTCACCGCCCGACAACATACCCGGTCGACATCAGCAGCTCCCCACCTGCACTGTAAACAGCGTTGGTGAAGCACTGCTTCCCCCTCCTAAGGAGGCGGACAGTAGTCCTCCTCTATGGCCTCTTCGAACTCCTCCCACACCTGAGTTTTTAACTTTGTGACCACACAAGCTGCATGCTTGGCCTGCCGGTACCTCTCAGCTGGCTCCGGACTCCCACTAGCTAACATGCCCAGGTAGGCCTCCTTCTTCAGCTTGAGGGCATCCCTTAGTTTCGAGTGCCACCTCCAAGTTCAGGAATTGCTGCCATGATAGACACCAAAGATCTAATTGGCACAGCTACGAACGGTTGCATGTAAATGTTGAACAAAAATGATCAAATATCAACATTTAAGCAATTGAATAAAATAAATAGTAAAATATAGGAGTCTACCACAGAAGTTAATACAATAGCAGCCATTCAAAATAGCCATTATTATTACTAATATTATTAAGGGCAAGTTACCACAGAAAATTATTTAGGAAATTCACCGGATGTTTTGTTTCTGAGCACGACTTCCTGTCGATCTGCTCTCTACCATCTTGCTGCAATATAGGTGCTGCATGGATATCTAATTGCAGAAACTTATTGGTTCCTGAACTCAACATATTACGTGTTTTTATTTATCAGAATAAATCTAACATTAAAGCTAAAGAAATATAACAACGACTTGATGCTCTGGTCAAATCAGCCATCAGAGGTCCTAATAGCTTTAAGTATGTTTGGGACAGTCAAATATCTCTGAATAATAATCTTTATCCATTTTATCTGTGATAATTATATACATTGTTACAGGTCAGATATTGATTAACCAATAGAGTTCACAGAGGATGCAACATATTTTCAATCCATAGATTATTAATCAGTCATGGCTGCTGGATTATGTCTGTATTGTAGCTGTTGATGTTCTGATGTCTCAGTGACTGTGAAACAAGCTACACTGCAGGAATGTTTTCCCAGAGTGTCTCAGAGGGTGGCTCTCATTGGCCTGCTGTGTCAGCAGGTGCTTTGTCATTGGCTAACGTCTTCTCCAGGGTGCTGCTGATTTCCTGAGAGCAGAAATCTTGTTAGCACAGTAGTCGTCAGTCCTTTACCTTGAACTTTGTCTATAGATATTACAGTTTTTCTTCCTGTCAATGGAGTAAAAGTATGTCGTATGTAGTGCTTTGCAGAAGGTGTATGTATGTATCTTATGGGTTTATCATATATTGACGTTATAACAAGGCAGTTTCAAACTGAGTACTAGGGGCCTCTGGATCCTGCTGGCATGAGCAATACCCGAAATAAGCCATAGCGGGGGGGTTCTAGTTTAACCTGCAGCTGGAAGGTAGCCACAGCAAGGTGCTCATGTGAGCAGATCACAGTCCCTACCAGCAATGTCAGTGTCACACAGTGAGATGGTATATTCATTTATTTCAGCAGATGGTGTGTAGTTGGTTCGAGTTGAAATAATCATTTACATGGAGGTGGTCAGAACTTTGCTGTCAAAAGGCCCTTTAGTGGACTGGGCCTGAATAAGGGTGTTTGTTTCAACCATTGATCTACACATCGCTTCTGGTGTGTTCACAGCCTTGTACAGTTAGCCATGTACAGTCAGCAAATTAGAAAACAAGAAAAAAATGTTTTTACTGTTAAACTTACCTACAGTATTAATATGTGTGCAGTTTAACCCTAATAGTAAAGCTGATAGTAAACCCTGATAATAAATACTTTCTTGGCCCTACAGATCTAATCAAAGCTGTTTCAAAACTGCAGTTTGCTCCACTAAAGGGGTGACCATCAGTAAGAAGTAATGTCATATTACTTTACAGCCTAATAGTATATGTCATGCAGTTAAGTGAAAAAGTACAACTGCACAAAAATGTTGTCATGGGATAGCTTACTATACCTCCCCATAGCTCATTATACCTCTCAATTGCTCACATTGAGCTATGGGGAGGTATGTTTGGGTTTTCTGTCACTCACCATTTATTATTATTACCATTTACATACAATGATATTGACAAAGTCCAACATTTGGTAAATGAGACAATTCTGCATGTTTAGATGACTTTTAGAATTTCACATCATTTGTAGCAATTTGGGGGTGTTCAAGGAGTGTGCAGGTCATCTGGCAGGTTTCTTCACAGACATTTTAACACCTCGCTGGATCAATCCATAGTGCCACCATGCTTAATGTCTAACCCTGTCATTCCGGTCCCAAAGAAGCCCCAGATCACCTGATTAAGGACTACCAGCTTGTCACACTGACTACTATCATGATGAAGTTCTTCTAAACGCTGGTTAAAGAACACATTGTCTCCAGTCTCCCTCCAACATTCGACTCATTCCCATTCGTCTACCGACAGAACCCTCTACTGAAGATGCTCTGATCTCCACCTGAGCCTGGTACATCTGGAGAGAAGAACACCCACGTGCCGATGCTGTTCCTGGACTTCAGTTCAGCTTTCAACACCATCATCTCCACAGCATCTGATGGGCAAACTGGAACAGCTGGGCTTCAATACACTCCTCTGCCTTTGGCTGCTAGACTTCCTCACCAAAAGACCTCAGTCAGTCCAACCCAGACTGACTGAGGTCATGAGGGTGAACATCACAGACACCCTCACCTGGACTGTAAACACCCACCTCACTGGTCAAAAGGCCCATAGAAGTGCTTGGACTTCTTGAGTAGGATAAGGAGAGTTCCACCTGCCCCCCCACCCATCCTCACCACCTTCTACAGAAGCACCATAGAGATGCGTTCTGGACCAGCTGTCTCCAGATTGGCAGAACGTGAGAAGAGTGAGAACAGCAGAGAGGATCATGGGGCTCCTCTTCCCCTCTATTAAAAGACATTTCATCCCAGCGCTGCGTGTCCCGTAGCCCGTGACATCATCAATGACCCCCTCACTTCCCAACTATGGACTGTTCTCCCCTGCTGCCCTCTGGGAAGAGGCTTCACAGCATTCAATGCAGGACCAGCAGGTTCTGCAACAGCTTCTTCCCCACCGCCATCAGACTGCTGAACTGCTGAGAAACTCTAAATCAAACCAAAATACAATAAATGGGATCCAAACCAAAATACTGCATATTTTCACCATATATATTGATGCTCTGAGCTTCCATATCAATGCTTTTTTGCTCCATGTTTCTTTTCTTCTACACAGTTTAAATTTGATAACTGCTGCACTTTAAGAAATGGAAATGGTCATTTCACTGCTAAGCTGCTTCTCATTCACTGTCTGAAAGCTGTACAAAACAGAATTTCGTTTTGTATACACTCTGTGAATAGAAGTTGACTAAGTCTAACTCTAATTTGACCTTGTCTACAATCTGAGAACGAGGGATTCCTAAGATATACAAGAACGACCAGTCACATTTTGCCATCAGTGTAGTACCATCAAAGTATGTTTGTATTTTTAACATTTCCTTCTAATCTATCCATGTTTAATTCTTTGCATAAAACATAAGAAAACACTGTGTTAGTCGCTAACACCTGCAAACATAACTCACACAGCCATATACACCCACACACAGAAACAGTAACAGTCACGCCTTTCTACATAGGTCAATCGTACTGATGTGTGTAAAGCACACAGGGACCTTCAGCGATGCACCACAGTTTAAATATTCATCAATGCTTAATGAAGGCAAAGAATTGATTGATTAAATTGTGTTAGCTTCACTATGGGAAGGTGCGAATGGCCTTTTGGCAACTGATTAGACTGCTGTAAATAATTAATTAGATCAGTGGGTATTGAAATGTTTTCTACCCATGATTTCAACTCACTGAACAGTTTCTGCCTTTTTGACAGAGGAAGAGAAAGTCACAGACAAATGGAGGAGAGATCAACTTAAAGCACTCCACTGTTTTCACATGCAGGTACCAATAACTAAAAGGTTTTAGGGTTTTCCACATGGGTTAAAAGGTCTGATGGTAGAGACAAAGCTTAATCAGTTCTTGAAAATTACTAGTTTTGAAGAACATCCTGAGTGTCAGAGCCACATCGTATGACTGTCTAATCTAGTCTGACATTCAGTGTATTGTTAAGTATCATAGTGCTTGAAGAGTGTTTAACTTCACAAATGTTATTAAAGCCTTAATTTCACCATCTTATTCTTTAGCAATGTTTTAAACAATAATTGGTTCTGGTGAATATCTCACTGTCCGGATCATCTAACCGTTTATCTGCCACAGCAGCAAGACAGGCATTTATTAACATCACCTAAAGATGTACAGTAACAATACCTCTTAATCAGCCAGACATGGCTTTGCACCAAAAAAATTTTATTGGGAGTTTATGATAATGAATTGTAATTGTTGTCATGCAGGCAACTAGCAGAGATGAGATGGCAGATGAAATTTAAAGAGACTGTTGAATGGCAGAGCAGGTTGATGGTAGGCAGCAGAAACACGTTGCGTAAATACGATCAAGTAAAGATCAGGTAAAGCCTGACTAAATAAACCCTGTAGTACAATGTTCTTTCATAGAACCTTAAATTTGGGGTGTGAACAATACCCTGTTAAAAGCTTTAAAAAGCATTTGGGTTATGATCAAACTTTTGATCGTAATATTTGTGTCTGCAGGGGAATATAAAAAAAGGTTGAAATCCAAGGTCTGGGGACTGAACCTGAACTAGTATGTCATGTTTGGTTTAAGGTTCCTAACCCACATGCAGAACACAGGGAAACAGGAGAAAAGTTCAAAGATTTATTGAATAAACACAGTGTCAATAAAGAACTGATCCAAGGGATAATCAGATCCAGGACTGGTCACGACTGGGTTCACTGCAGAGGGGGACAGAGGAGTTAGCTGATGTCCAGGTAATTTGCAGGATGTGAGAGTGCAGGTCTGTACCTGTTCTGAAGTTTGAGCAGAGCGGCAGAGGGGGGGAACCAGGAGGGTCCAGAGGCTGTCGGCAGGCTGAGGGCTTGGTGGAGGCAGAGCTTGGCTTGAGTGCTTGCAGATCACAGGTTTGAGTTTCCCTTTCAGATTTTTCAGAGAGCGGGCAGGCAGGTCTTTGACTGGTTTGATTCTCCAGGGTTCTTCAAAGATCAGACAGACAGATTTCCAACAGAGAAACTCTTCAGGGTTTCTGGTTTCAGACTGGAGGTTCAACCTGGGAAGCAGAGCAGAGAGACAAAAACAGACAGGGTTCAGGCGTTCAGGTTTTCTGGGAGTCAGAGATTCAGACAGGCAGGTTGGCTCAGGCTTGCTAACCATAACTGGCAAACACGCTGCTGCTGGAGTGATGTCCTCTGCCTGCTCAAGTAAATAGCCGGTCTCCCTGATGAGCAAACGAAAGCAACAGGTGGTGCAGGTGAGCACAAGCCCCTCAGGAAGGGATCCTTGGCGCCCTCTGGTGGGCAAGCCTATCCCAACATAGTAGGGATAGGCTTGCCCACCAGATGCCCAGCAGATACTATACTATGTTGGATCCCTACATAGTAGGGATACTATGTTGGATCCCAACATAGTAGATCGGTTCCACAGTGGATAATAACTACAACCAGTTTTTACTTTTAGTCCCAAATAAACTTACTTAATACTTACTAAAACTTAGCAACTCCATGAAGCTCAATGGAAGCAGCAAATAATGAGGCTGTTGATATCCATCATTACATGTGCATGACCTAGGAAATATTTTACAACTTAGCTAAAACCAGATTTTTAGATTCACGTTGTGAAAAGCATTATTTTTTCACTTACTGAAATTAATTCAAACTTGTCCTTCAAACTTAACCTTTCACCTGGTGCGGGAATTACTTCACAATATCTTTATTTATAGGCCCACAGAATAATAGAGGCAAATATTTTTTGCTCCAATTTAATGTTTTCATCCACAAAGATTACTTTAGCTTGAATATGTATCAGGGATTAATATATGATGGTATATGATCAATATGATTCTCAACCTTTGAGACTAAACTAGTGCTCAAATTTGTTTTTTCATCTTCAAGCGCTTCACTCCTTAACATTATACAGTAAAACAATCACTCTAGAGAGAAAAGTGGGTCTTTAGAGAGTCCAGTTTATCCTTAGTTCCAACTGTTAGACTTAAGATGCCCAGGTCATCTTTTAAAGCAATTATATATAGGAGAAGAATCAGCAGCGTGTGAATATTAGGCCATTTTATTATTCAGGTGAAGGTAGGGGTTCTGTGTTTCACAGCTTCCATGTTTTGGGATGAACAGTGTTTATCAAACCCAAAACAAGAGCAAAGGATATTGTGAAGCTGCTGGCTAAAACCAGGGAGTGGGAGATAAAAAGAGACTTGCGGGGCCTTAGTACACCATCCCACCTGTTCAGTAAGGGGATGGCAGCAACTTGTGTGAGTTTTTGTGGATTTTTTTGCTGCGGGGGGTTGATGCACCTCACAAAATAAATTGAATCTTTATCTGGGTTATACATTATGCAAAAACATTGAAGCAACATCAAAAGACATCTGCAAAGAAGGTGAATCTTTGCTGCAGAAAGGGTCGTCCTGATGGACAGTGATGTTAGGCCCACCACAGGTTACATAGAAAAGTTGTCTGAGAACATGCTTTTTCTTTAATATTTTGATGTCCATCAGAAACTATTTTTCAACAGTATTTTCTTTAAAAAACTGTAATAAGGGAAAAAGATCCAAAAGTATTAACTTTTTCTGAAGACTTGTAGGTTCCGATTGAATGAAATAAAGTTCATTACTTCCTTGTAGATTTGAGATAAACCTACCTTGTAATGCACGGGAATCTGACCCAAGATTCTATCGAGAGAGGTCAGTGACTTTTACAATCTTTATTGAAGGAAAAACAGAGGAAGCGTTTAAATGTGCCTGCGCACTGCTTGCACTCAGACTGGAACCCCTGGAGGCAGAGACACAGATTAGAGACCAGTGGGAAGCAGGTTCATGCGCTCGGACTGGTAATCTGTGATACCGGGCAATTGCCCGATGGGCCTTGTCCTAATTCCGACGTTAAATCATACCCGGCCCCCAACACTTACTCTTCGGCCAAAATACAATCCTGTGACTCAAGGGGCTCAAGAAGCAATACAATGTTAACTAGCTAAATGATGCATGCAGTATATGTAGCCCTTCCTTGTCATGCAAATCCTTGTGACGGTTGGCATATGGTGTCATTTTCTATTTCTTCAAACTGTAAAATCCTTGAAATAAAGTAAATGATAGTAAAACTAGTTAGGAGCTGAAGTCTGCTCGCAGGCAGAGGTTGCTTGGGTACGAACCAGGAATGGCTGACAGGGAGACGAAAGTTTCCAGTGTGACTTTCCAGAGACGTTATCCAGAGGGGTCAGGATTCAGCAACAGTATGCCAGAGATCCAGCAGCACTTTAGACAGGGAGATCCAAGAGGGAAGGTCCAGGTCCAGTCCACGTTCGTAAATGAATAGGTTTCAGAGATCCAGAAAGGTTAGGCAACATCCAGTACTCACGGGCAGGTGGGGTCAGGCTTACCGACAGGCAATCAAGGAAAAACAGGGTCCAAAGTCCAGAGATAGTTACAATGAGGTTTCCAGGCAGGAAGACAGAGGCAAAAACGGGAAAGGCAGGCTCGCTAACAGAAAGCAGATCAGGTTGGGCAACAGGCAGACAGTTTTGCAAATAGAATGGCTGGAAAGTTCTCACTCGTTTGTTTGAGACGATCTGGCACTGGTAGCTCATATGAAAGGGGCTTATAAGCAGGTGGGAGCAGGTAAAACCAGTGTAGAAATGAGTCCAGGAGAGGTGGAGCAGGGCAGGAGTGCATAGTGGGCAGCCCCAGTGCCACGATTATTATTATCTTTTCATTTATTTAATTTATCCTTTGCAATAGTAAGAGTTAGATCCAAATGGTGCCAAAAAACAGATAGAAAATTCATCAAACTTTTGTTTTATAGTGTTCCTTGTGTTTTTAAATGCATAAATGTGGTTAGCGCCCTAACATGGAAAACTTTCAAGCTATCTGGGACAAATAATGCATTTCTATTGCATTGCATTGCATTATCTGGTATATTATTAAGTTATTTTCAACAATGCTCTTTGATTCAAGATTGCTCAAGTTAAAGAGATGCCATCAATTGAGTATGTTGTTAAGCATACAAACAAATACAAAATCTTTAACTGAGCTATCTGAGCTAGAGCCGAAAGAAGGTAATGTAATACACACACACATTCATATAATGGCTTAAGGATGGGAAACACACTCATCTAACTCACAAATATGCACACCTGTTAGCAGGCTTGTGCTGAATGACTTCTACTTTGGACCAACTGTGTGTCGCACTTCGCTGCTGGTGGCCAATTAGTTGCAGCCTAAGGAGTGACCTCCTGCTGAGGCTCCCAACCAATTAGAGAGCTTGATTTATACCAGCAATAACTTCCTCACACACTTTTGCACACACTGCACAGGCTTTACACTGTTGGCTCTCCTACACAGGTAAATGATGTAGAAATCAGTATGAACAAGCAGAGTTTAAGACATAAACAAGAGAATCAGAACAAAAACCCACACTAATAAAGTCAAAGACCCCCTATATATGCGATAATGATCAGCAATTAGAGCCTTTAGGAAAACTGCTCATATTTCAGAGCAGCCAACTGATCCCACAGGAGCAGCTGTTTAGTACATGTTTGGAAAGAAACTTTGTATTTTCTCATGTCAAATGAAATTCTACCATAAATACAGTGGTTCTGTTAGTTCCATTTTACAATCTATGAATCATGGCTTCAATTCGGTAAGACAACAGTTAAGCTGTACAAACAGAAAAACATTTTTAAATTCATAGTCTTGTGCCATTTTATGTATATATATTTTTTATTGCACACACCTCACCACCAACTGGTGGCACCCCCTGCATTTCCATCAATGTGTTTCTAAAGTTTGATTGTAATGGTGGTCTAATATGTTTTAACCTGTTTTTCCAGCTTAAGTTAATCTCTTCAAATGGCCAAAGTTTTACCAAATCAATGTAGCTCTCTTTGGGCAGAAATCGTTCCCCAGCAAAAAAACCTTAACCAAACTTTGATTTTAAGGCAAGTTCTTATTTTGTGGCTGCAGCTAACCTTAAAACAGTGGACAAATGTAGGCTTGAACAATACATTCTCATTCGAAACTCATTCACGTATTGACACTCGGCAAAGTCCCCTGGGTGTCAGATGCTGACGCGATGGGGTATCTCTTCAGTAACTGAGACTCAGGTTCATGACAGGCTGTAGCAGGAACTTCCAAAAAATTTTCCATGGACTGTGAAGTAAACCCATGAAGTGAACCCATCCTTTACCCTAACCCCTAAAGTCTAAGATGGTGTTTTTGTTTTACAATTTAACTCTGGTTTTTGTGATGATATCTGGACCTCTATCACCAGAGAAGAGCTCAGGAACATCAGGGCAATATCATCAGAGGATTTATTCCCCACTTCTCCCTACAATGAAAATTTTGGACCTTCTGGTAATTGGTAGTAACCTTAAGGTGTGCTCTCTATTGCTGACGCTGTGAAACTTTGTAGGAGAGGGCTTGTTCATCTCCGCCAGCGTGGACTCCGCTCATCATTACCGAGCATAATCCAATCTAACATACCTTTCCTGTCCAACATACTGGATGAACAACAACTGATGGGGGAAAATCTAGGGACTTCTCTTCATTTGCTCCTTTTTGCTTCACGGAATCATGGCTGTGTGAATTAATACCTGACTCTGCGCTGCAGCTGGCAGGCTTCCAACTCTACAGAGTGGACAGAGAGCAAAGCAAAGGGTGGAGGAATCTGTTTTTACATCAACAGTGTCTGGTGCAACGATGTGGCAGTGATCCAGCAGCACTGTTCCCCCGCCTTGGAATCCTTCATCACACACTGTAAGCCTTTTTATCCACCCCACATATTTGCTTCATTCATTCTGGTTGGAGTCTACATTGTGCAGGTTGCATAGCGCATGCTCGCAGACCAGATACTGAGTGGAGAGTGGAGCAATCCGTACTCTTTAGTTATAGTCCTTGGTGACTCTAACAATGGAAACCTCACTCATGAACTTCCTAAATATAGACAGTTTATTAAATGCCCGACCCCACAGGATAGCGTTCTGGATCACTCCTATACCGCAGTCCGGGATGCCTATCACGCCGTGCCCCTTGCTGCACTGGGCCAATCCGACCACGTCATGGTTCACCTGATTCCTACTTACAAGCAGAAACTGAAGCTCTGCAAACCTATAGTGAGGACAAGCAGTGGACCAGTGAGGCAGTTGGAGGATCTTCAGACGTGTTTGGATTCTACTGACTGGGATGCTACCAACAGTCTAGATGAGTACACAGAGGTTGTGAAATCATACATTAGCTGCTGTTTCTGAGTTACAATAACGAAACCCTGGTTCAAAGCCAAACTCAGAATGTTAAGGTTGGATAAGGAGGAGGGCTTAAAGAGTGGGGACAAAGGCAGATTTAAAGACGCAAAATACAAGTTCAGCAAGCTTGTGAAAGAGGCTAAATGACACCTCCCCTTTCTCAGCTGGGACCCGGGTACCTCTCACAATACCCTCCTTAAAGACCCACCTCTCCTACCCTCCATCCACCTCAGTGACAACTCTTTCCATAAACGAGAGAGGTGGTAATAAACTCTTCAGAAGACAGAACCCCTGGAAAGCTGCTGGATCAAATTCTGTCTCTCCATCCACATTGAACTTAGCATTTCACTACATCCTCCACCACCTGGATTCTGCAGTTACCTACACCTAGATCCTGTTTGTGTCTGTGTCAGGAAAATCTCTCTCAGCTGAGTGTGCCTGACTCATCCTGCAGATAGATTACAGACTTGTGTATGGCTCTCTGACAAGCAACATGTGAAGCTGGAAAAACATGTCTCTGACTCCCAGCTCATCAGCACTAGTTCCCCCTATGGCTGCGTTCTTTCTCCTCTGCTCTTCTTCCTGTACACCAAAAGCTGCACCTCCAGTCATTAGTCAGTCAAGCTTCTGAAGTTTGTGGACGACACCACTCTCATCTGACTTATCTCTGAGGGTGACGAGTCCGCCTACAGGTGGGAGGTTGACCATCTGGTGACCTGGTGCAGGGAGAACAACCTGGAGCTCAGTGCTTTAAAAACAGTGGAGATGGTTGTGGACTTGAAGAACTCAACCCCAGCTAGCCCCATCACCCTCTGTGACTCCACAATTGACAATGTGGATTCTTTCTGTTTCTGGGCACTATCATTTCACCTGACCTAAAGTAGGAGTTGAAGATCAACTGGACAATGATGGTGCACTTCTACTCCTCCATCACTGAGTCCATCCTCACCTCCTCCATCACCATCTGCTATGCTGGTGCCACCGCCAAGGACAAGAGCAGACTGCAACGTGCATCCGGGCTGCAGAGAATGTGATTGGCTGCAACCTCCCATCTCTCCAGGATCTGTACACCTCCAGGAATCAAAGGAATGCAGGGAAGATCGTGGCTGAGGGCTGGGTGGAAAACACATGACATCATTATGTTGAGGGCTGTGGCTGACGTTTTTAACGCATAATATTGTTACATTTGTTGCCAAGAACTGCCATTTAAAAAAATAGGAACAAAGCATGAACATTTTAAACTTTAGTTCAGCTCTTTTTTTAATACTTCAAAACAAACAACAGCTCCAATCAACAGGATCAGGAATGCTTGAATGAAATATGGCCTAAATATAGCCTAAACTGAGCATTGTGAACATCTTGAAAGTCCATTAGACCTATATGGATACAGGGAATGCTTTCATATATGAAACAAAAAACACACAAAAAACAAACTAATTTCATATTTTATCTCACTGAGTGTAGCCACAGACATAATATTTAGTAATATGCAGCCTTATTCTAGCTTAGACTTCTTCAGCCACAGGACTCCGACAAATAGGCACAGCATATAGAAATAAATAAAAATAAAATAACGCTAAATTCATTAAACACGTACGACGTGCTAGGGGAATTAAAACCATTTCCTACCTCGAAATAGTCAGAAACACGTTTTGCTGCCTATTGCAGCAAGCGTATTAGCATATTAAAATATATTAAAAATTAATATTAAAATAATGAATCATTGGTTATATCTTATACACAACCCATCATTTTAATCCCATATCAAACACAGTCTTTTAAAAATAAATACATAAATAATTTCATGTTTTTAAGTACAATATTATGTTACTCCACAGCCCCCCACCATGGGGGGCTGATGCTATGATGAATGTGATTGGCTGCAACCTCCCATCTCTCCAGGATCTGTACACCTCCAGGAATCAAAGGAATGCAGGGAAGATCGTGGCTAATCTCTCGCACCCCAGCAACAAACTAGTTCAGCCACTTAAACCTTTGGCAGGAGGCTGCGGTTCATTAGGACCAAAATCTCATGCCACAAGAACAGCTGCTTCCTATCCGTTATCAGCACAAGTCACGTTTTGTGGAAGCAGGAGTACCCAGAGAGAACATGCAGTGCACTGGGAGAACTTGCATACTACATGCAGAACGGCCCTTGGTGGTCCAAGGTAGAAAAGTTTTTAAAATGTGATCTTTTTTTTTTTTTTGTTTTTGCTGGTTGAGTAACATCCATTTGTTTTTGACAAAGACAAAAGAAAAAAAAACTTTTTTGAATCTGTGAGATTTCTGGATTCAGCCAAAAAGTCATGCACCCGCCATTCAATTTTGGTAATTTGTTAATTAAAAAAAAAAACTAAGATAAAATCAGTTGTTTCTAATCTTTCATTAAGGTAATAATTTAAAACACAAATGAATGATCAAGTAGACTGGCGACCTGTCCAGGGTGTACCCCGCCTTTCCATTGACTGCTGGAGATAGGATGGATGGATGGATGGATGATGGATGGATGGATGGATGGATGATGGATGGATGGATGGATGGATGGATGGATGGATGGATGGATGATGGATGGATGATGGATGGATGGATGGATGGATGGATGGATGGATGATGGATGGATGGATGGATGGATGGATGGATGGATGGATGGATGACGGATGGATGGATGGATGGATGGATGGATGGATGATGGATGGATGGATGGATGGATGGATGGATGGATGGATGGATGATGGATGGATGGATGGATGGATGGATGGATGGATGGATGGATGGATGGATGATGGATGGATGGATGGATGGATGATCAAGTGATCCATGGAATACAGGTTTGTGTTCTACATGGAATTAATGTCAGTAAGTTGCATCATCCTAGTTTTATAAAAATTCTTAACTTACTTCATGAGTATATGAAATTATTCCTTGAGTCTAGGATTATGTAAGATTTCATGCCATGTTTTCTTTTTTCAATTGTAGGCCTTTAACCTTCAAGCTGTCTGATGATTCGTATGTCCTGCCACTGTCTTCCTGCTGCCCAAGAATCCATCCATATCTTGTACATGACTTCTAGAGGGTCTATAGTAATGTGTCCTATTTTGTGGTCTTTATTGGAATAATAGTGTTGCCAGTCTTCAAGGGTTGATGGTTGAGGCTCCAGGCCCCGGCTTTGGCTGTCGTTGTGTCCTTGGGCAAGACACTTCACCTGCATTGTCTACTGATGGTAGTCACAAAATCCATCTTGAATAAAAACGCTTCCATTGTTTGCTAGGTTGGACCCATTTAAACTAGACGCGCTTGACATCATCACGTCACACCTGCCGTACAGCGCATGAACCTCTGACCCGAATTACATCAGATAAATTGGCTTGAGATTTATAGATGCATCCATGCTGAACTACTGCGGAAACAGTCAGATCATTAAACCATGTTTTAGCTGTTAAGTAAAAGGCTAATTTTCAATAAAAAAGATAATTTTCAATAAAAAACTTAAAAAATATCTTCTTAGATAAAAAATTTATCATTTTAAAACCTTCAAGTATGCAGGTGTTTCTGAATTACTTCAGCATATTTTTTTAATAAAATCAACATTGCTCAGACATTTTTTTCCCCTTTGTGCTCTGTCAACTGGTTCCTGCTTTTTTCATGATGTGTCACATATTGTTCTGATGTATTGTTCAATCCTTCGATCCTGTTGTTCTGATCCTGAGCTGAATCCTGTTCATTTTCCCTGTGCTGTTTCTGACATCTTGGTGGATAAAACAGTACAGTGTAGGTCAGAAATGAGAGTATGAACGGCAAAGGAGTGAACTAACCCGTAGGCCTCCTGCCAGTACCTTACCACTGAGATTATATTTTAGATGATGTGCTGTAGAACATCCTGTTTGTTCTCCTAGCTAGTTTATTTCTGCACAGGGTAATCTGAGCCACTAGCTGTTGGTTGGCAGGTTTTTCCTCCACTGCTTCATTGCTGTTTTGTTTTTTCTGCCTGGTCTAGTTCTGCTCGAAACTAGAGGGAGTCTGAGGAGAAGATAGGCAAGGTACAGAACTGGGTTTTAATAATTTCAAGTTTAAACCAGACAGCAAAAATTGTTCCAACTGTATTAGTTATTCTGCTATATATATATAATACATATATAATACAACATATATAAATTACTCAATGCAGCTTTTAATATTACGGCTGTTTTTTCTTCTTGTCAAAAAAGAGAAATGCCCTTAGTGGTGGAATGGTTCTCCAAAGCACCAAACTCTCCTGTGAAGAACCAGTCTTTGTCAATCTCTGCTTTAACCAGTGCTTCTCCGTGTGCAGTTAGATTGGTAGTAATCTAAATAGTGTCCACCTGTGTGTGTTTGGATGTTTCTGTGTTTGCTTCTTTCATAGCTTCCCTTAATTCTAGGTAACACCTGGGACCCTGCTATTGCCAGATGATCCCTGAGTCTTAAAATGAAATGCAGTTGGGGATGTTCATGCACACACACCAGTCTTTGGCGCAGATATCCATAATGCTACAATGACACAAACTTTGATTTATGCACCCAGAGAACCAAAGCCTGTTGACAGACACAGGCTACAGTTCAGAGGCAGGTAGTCTGCTTGCCTGCCATGCCAAGTAGAGGATTACAGTGCAAATCAGAGGCTTATCTGCAGAGAGTATAATGTAAAAACAGACAACAGACCATGAGGGTAATCTAGTTACACATTAGGAGGGATGGTCAGCACTCCACCGTCAGAGGAAGTGACATAAAGACTCCAAAAGTTTATTCCTACGGAGGTTATTAATTGCATAAGGGATGTGACAGAAAGTGGGCTACTTCAAATCAGAGTAAACTATTTAATTATTAAATAAGGCTTTATACAGTAGTTCCAGCAAAGCCTTGTTTTTGTTTAGAAAACATGCAAATTGAAACGGACGAACAGATCCACCTTTTCGGAATGCCTGTGCAGGGGAACAGAAGATCTCGCCTGTTCAGCCAGACCAGCAATCCCGTTTAACGACCCCCCTTTCAGAGACATAGACAGGTATGGGGCATTGCACGCTAACAAAAGAAGCCAAACAACCCCCATTCCAAAGGGGTGGACCCGTTCATACATTTCAGATTGCATGTTTTCTAAACAAAAACAAGGCTACTGTATAAAACCTAGAACTCAACGCTATTTCTGACATTTTGAATTGAAAAGCTTCCTCGATGGAAGAGAAATGTCTTCAAACTTGGAAACTAAGTCCAGCGGATTGTTTTTTTTTTTTATATTCTCAAATTTACACAAGAGTATGAACCCTAATGATTTTAGGAATCTTAAAAATGTTTCATCCAATTCTTACCAAATTTGGGGGGGCACATTCATGACTCTCAAAGAATGGACCATATTGGTGTATGATGAACACACAATCAACTCAAAAACAGGTTCTTTTTGTAACATATTTTTTATAGTGAGTAGAAAGTCTCGATAACCCGTCCTCTTTTGCAATCAGGGCAAATTCACTCTAAATCTGTCTTTCTAAGAACAATCTTTTCAGTTGATGGCATTATGACGACCTCGAATGATGGCTTGATGTTTTCTACTTGGCTAACTGCATAGCTGGTGGGCCCGTGAACAGCTTTGATGATATTAGCAGCCTTAAGTCAAGCCTGTGAGGAAAGGGACCACCACAGACACACAGAAACACATTCATGATCATGGTGAGTGAGAGTTTATGAGGTTATTGTTTCCTTTCCTCCATGTCATGTATCAACTCAGAAGAATCCTCTCGGCACCTGCAGTTGTGGAGATGTTAGGTCACGCATGGGTCAAACTTACCAGAGAGGAACATCGTTGCATGCAACTTGTCTTTAGGAAAAGCCATAAAGGATGAAGAAAGAAAGAAACTCTTGATTTTGATAGGAAATCAGACATCTGTAAGTTAATTAGAAAAAAATAACAAAGCATATTTTTTTATTTTATTTTTTTGCCAAAGTGACCATTTTTTTAGTTATACTGTATCTTTAATTAGGTACTAAGATGCATTCAGTGCTTTATTCCAAAAGTCCCTTTAACATGTTGGTTTTATGGTAGTTTTTTATTTACTATCATGACTCTTACAGCTGTTATTCCCCACTGTATTTCTCTATCAATTATATTTTCTATTTATGTGAAGAGTTAGAAGTACAGTCTGGAAACATCAGGAGCGAGAGAAAGAAACAAAGGTCATAAAACATTTAAGTCCCCAGTTATGTCAGCATTTATTAGAGCACTGAGGCTGGGGCCACCTAAATGGGACAGTGGCCCCAGCAGATTCCAGGGGCCACATGCTTAATATGGAACAACAGATATCTGTCAAATGAGGGATTATTTTAATTTCAATTCAACCAGCAAAGATATAGAAGGATGGGAAAAGTTCAGATGCATAAAAACCAGGAGGAAGATAATGCAAGTTTTTTTTTTGATAAAATAAAAAAAGATTACTATAAGACAAAGAAGAAATATCTGACTCTGAACTGTGTTTGCAGTTTCTTTCAACCCAACTCTTGAATGAACTCCAATATGAAATGGTGTGTGTGTCTGTTTCTGTCTGCATCTTCATGAAAATATTGTCCAACCTACTGCTGTGATGCTGCATTTTAAACAGGAGTACCATCAATAAGTAATGGCATTCCAGCAAACGGTATAATGAACATATGACTGGTAGACGACACACATCCACACACACAGGCAGAGGAAAAAATTAGCTTCTAAAGCTGCCAGGCGCGCATTATAAAGGCTGCTTGTTAAAACTAGATAACTTGTGGACCTGGTTGTTACAGTAAGGGTGTTCTTGTTTGTGCAGATTCCTGTCACCATCATTTTAGTCCCCATAATGAAAGGTGACACCCTTTGAGAACAGGCTCCCACAGAAAAACAGAAGGGGAGGAACAGAGAGGGAGGGGGGAGGGATTCAGACTGTCAGTCTGCCTCTAGAAAGGAGCATCCAGACAGAAATTGACATTTCAACATGTCAGAAGTTTTCCAGTTTTTCAGTGAAAATCATTCAGTTTAATATCTTACCGCATTCTGAAATCAAGATAAGAGCTAAAACAGAACTCCTGAAATCAATTTATAGACTAAAATATATTCTGAGCATCCTGCGCAGCAAAGTAGTTTCCCATGTAAGAGAAAACAATTGAACTGGTGGCTTTATTTCTATAATAGAAATCAAATATTCTTCAGAAAGTCTTCTCAAATCTGCTGTAGAGGTTCCAATAAATTCTTCAATCCTTCTTTCCATCTCACCCATAAACCAAACAATCTCTTATCTTAATCCACTACTCCTTTTATTTAACAATATTGCACTGGCTGCAGATTTGCAGACCCTTGTCATGAACATATGGCTTATCAGTTACATTGATATAAATAAAGTAATAACACAGATTCATTCTCCTCTCGCTCTCATTCGTATTCTGGCTCAAATGGCTAAATGGACAAATTTTCCATTGTTCACATCTATTTAACAACAAAAGTTGTTTGAAATAAGTAGTTCCTGTGCTGCTAGATATCCCTGCAATGGACTGGCGACCTGTCCAGGGTGGACCGGCTTCTCACTCAGAGACAGCTGGAGGCACCAGCACCCCTCGTGACCCTGCTTGGGATAAGCGTGATGATAAATAGATGGATGTGCTGCAATCGTCTGTGGATAAACTACAAAAAAGTTTGAACGATGGAGTGTAATGCCCTTGAGCCTGAGAGAGACAGGCTGTTCAGGTCCTCGTTGGTTTTCCTAAGACCACAGCAGACAAGTTGCTCTAAGACACACCTCATAACAGAAGTTTGTGGAGCAACAATGATGAGGAACAGAATAGTTGCAGTCCCACTTTACTAAAACTGAATTATTGAAGTGGATTGAAGGGAAAGGTTTCAAAGGATATGACTGATTTAAACAACATCAGTTTAATCATCTATATGTACTGTACAGTAGTAGCCATTTACATTTTTTCCCACTTTCCTTGATGGGGCCTTGTCTGGTCCTTGGCCTGTCATTGGCTCTTCTTTGGTTGGTGTTTAGCTGGCCCTTGGTTGGCCCTAGGTGTTTGGCTAACCTTGGCTGCTCCTTGGCTGGTCATTGGCTGGTTTCGCTAGTCCTTGGCTGGTCTTGGCTGGTCCTTGGTTGGTCCTTGGCTGCCTTTGCTTCCTGGTTGGTCCTTGGTCCCCTTGGTTGGTCCTTGGCTGGTCCTGTTGGGAGAGTCGCTGGCTGGTTTTTGGCTGGTCCTTCGCTGGTCCTTGGTTGGCCCTTGGTTGGCCTCTGGGGTTTTTGGTTGGCTTAAGCTAGGTTGGTCCCTGTTCCTTGCTGCTGGTCCTTGGCTGGTCCTTGGTTGGTCATGGCTTGGTCCTTGACTGGCCCTTGGCTGTTAATTGGCTACTCCTTAACTGGTCCTTGGCTGGTCCCTTGGCTTGGTACTTGGTTGGATGGTCCTTGGTTGGTCCTTGGCTGGTCCCCTACAATTCCTTTTTTAAACATCAATCTTTGTACTAAAATATTCTCTCTGTCATCATTTGTGGACATTAGGATCTAAAGAGAAGCACCATCTCCCGGTCAGACCCTGTAATTCAGTGAAAGGGTGGAGTCAGAGTAAAGAATATTGCACCAAAAAGAAGGAGGGTCACTCCAGTGGCTGAAAGTTAGAGATTATGTTAGGGATTTTGCTTGGAGTTTCAATTGGCTGCCATTTGGCTGGTGGTTGACTGGGAAGGGCCATTTTGAATGGCTGCTGCTGTATATAACATCAGTCACAATGCATGTAATCTCTAGGCTCTTTAAATTCAGTCGAATCATCGATAAAGAGTGATTCTTTCTATCTAACGGAACCCAGCTGATTGCATCCAGTCATTACTTTTAGCATTTGCCTCTCCTGATTAGCATGTAGTGACATTGAAGTGATGTTTGCATTGTCTTGGTAACTTTGCACCAATCCCTCATGTAGGGCAATACATGCAGCAAAGTGGAGAAGAAAGCACCTTTTGACAAAAAGGATTCTACAGCAGAACCGGGCACATTATGAGGTCGCGCTACTGCCCTCGCACACTGGACGTAATTCAATTCAGTTTATTTCTATTTAATCGTTTACACAGCTACGCATAATCTCCAGGCAATTACAGTCTGATTGGTTCAAAGTTTTTTCTATCTAAGGAAAACCAGTTGACTCGATCCGGTCAATCCTTCACGCTAATCATGCTTGTTGTGACAATGGAGAGGAAAAAACTCCTTTTAACTGGAAGAAACTGCTCCAGCAGAACTAGGCTTAGTGTGAGCTGCCATCTGCTGAGGCTTCACTGGGGTTCAAAGGAGACAGAAGCAGACATAGAAAAAGAAGCAGAGATAGAAAAAGCAACTTCCTGTCCAGGAAACAAACAGCCAGGCAGCCCCCTCCAGGAAACACTCCCATGTCAGAGGATGAAGAGAGCACATCCAGCCAGTCACAGTAGGAGAAACAGGACTACACTGGAAAACAGGCCAAGCTCATTATTAACCTGTAAACATGAGTTTATGTTTAAAACACTTCAATTGATCTAATTAGATCTATCCAAAAGATGATCACAGTTGCAAGGTGTGTGTTTCCCCATGTTTACCAAAGATAGAGTGGAAACTGCTTCTCTACACAACATTTTGTTTAACTATATGATCTTCAATCTGTCTTACAATGTGATACAAAGCTTTCTGTTGCTTTTACTGTTTTGAAGCTGTTGTCTAAAAATTTTATCATGATGTCAAACACTGACGGTTACAAACAGAAGTATCTTAGTTTGCCGAGAATAATTGTCCCTGTTTTGACAGACAGTCACAAACTGATTTCTTATTTCTCTTGTACTCCTGCTGTTTAAAATCACATGAGTTTTTGATAGCATAATATTTCCTTATGACTATCATCAAACGTTCAGATATGGGGGGGGGTATGTCTGCCGAGTGTTAAAAAGCTGTACAGTATTGAGTCTAAATGTCTCTGATGCTCAATGGTGAAGGTTTGTCGCCAATCACCTAGAATATGATGAAAATATGTCTGTAATAAAATATTCGCTCAACTACTGTATGAGCAGATATTTATAAGCTTAGTGAATAGGATATTAGAAGCAAATTCATTATTTCGTGTTCCCATTAGTAAAAATCTTGATTGTTTCTTCAGGAGGTTGGAAATAAGTAGAGACACGTATGTAGGAACAATCCCAACTGGTATGACACCCTGATACTGGGAGCCATATACAATGGACATTTTACAGTTTGGAAGTTAGACAGTGTTTCCAATATGGACAAAAAATAACTTGAAGCATGAAAAGAAGTAAGGGTACGTTTGACATAGGGACTCAAACCCGGGTCTGTAGTTTTGCAGTTTTTGGATTATCTGGAGTTTTTACTTCTGGAATAAATCAAAGGAGAATTTTTTAAATAGAATTAAATGGTAAAAACACAGAAAGCTTTCCAACTTGGAGTTAAGGTTGCAAGGAGTAGCTATATTTATACATTCCTTATAATTCTATTGAGATTTCCATTGTGACAATGGAGCACAATGTTTTTTTATAGTTGCCAGTTTATTCCAGTCTTTACCCACTTTTTTGCCATTCGGTTTTATTTATTTATATAGCACTTAATTCACAACGCATATTGCAATGAGGCGCTTTTACAGTTCCGCAGATCTATCCAGTCGGGTGAGTTAGGATTTTTTGCTCTGAAAAACAGGTTGATTGCATCGACTCATTGACTCGAAGCAATCCCTCACACTAAGCATACTTGTAGTGACAGTGGAGAGGAAAACTCCCTTCTAACAGGAAGGAACCTCCAGCAGAACCAGGCTCAGTGTGAGCGGCCATCTGCTGAGGCCGACTGGGGTTCAAGGAGACAGAAGCAGACATAGAAAAAGAAGCATAGATACAAAAGGCAACTGTCAACCAGCTCCACAGGCGGCCAAGTCCAGGAAACACACAGCCAGGCAGACGAGCTCAGAGCCAGCTCCCATGTCAGAGGATGAAGAGAGCACATCCAGTTAGTCACAGTCAGAGAAACAGGACTGCACTGGAAAACAGGCCAAGCTCCAACATCTATAAACAAAGGTGTTGATGGCAGCAGCTCAGCTGATGTTTCTCTCCAGGATGGAGTCACAGCCAAACAGGAACAG
>JAGKQL010000001.1:48393647-48421856 GCA_018398635.1 Cyprinodon brontotheroides | reverse complement strand
AGAATAGAGATAGAATGAAGCAGAATGATGAAAAAGGGGTCCCTCTGCTGCACCTCTCCCTAATTGTAGGTGACCTCAGACAGTGCCGCAGACAGCAGGCTTCTGATTGGTCATATCTACATCCGCTCTACACTATGCGTGTTTCCTGTTTGGTACCTTAGCGGCTTGTTTTGTTTGTGTGACTGCCATTGTGGAAAACTACTTGTGAAGATGGAGCAGCTAGAAGGTGCACAACAACGCTGTGACCTATTTTCCACCTGGATCCCAGCTCTTTTTTGTCCGCATGTCTCTCCGTCCTCTCACAAACATGTCCCTTGCGTTTTTCCATTTCCTCACCGCCTCGGCAGTATCTAGACCAGCTATTTCGTGATTGTTCCTCTTGTGTTGTGGTGTTAAATAATATAGAGCACACCACACTTTAATATTGGGCATAAATCAAAAATATCTCCGACAAGCTCACTGCGACACTGCTGCAGGAGGGATAACCAAGTATGACCAGCTCTGTTGCCTGTTGCTGCATAACTATAGCTTTGATAGCTCAGGATAACCTGAGCCACTCTAACTATAAGCTTTTATCCAAAAGTTTTAAGCCTAGCCTTAAAAGTAGACAGGGTGTCTGCCTCACGGACTAAAACTGGTAGTTGGTTCCCAGGAGAGGAGCCTGATCACTAAAAGATCTGCCTCCCATTCTACTTTTAGAAATTCTAGGAACCACTAGTAAACCATAATAAAGCTTTAAAGCTCCAAGTTAAGGTTTATCCTGATTCCACTGATAATGCTTTATATGTTTCTTCATTGGATCCATCTTTGGAAAATCTATCTATGCTCTGTCCTGGACTGGCCAAGCTAGAGTCCAAACTCGAATCTCTCCCCCCGGAGAGATTTGAAAATGGCTGTTCTTCCATCTCTCACCAAACCTGATGGAGCTTCAGGTTTTCTGCATAGAAGAGTGGCCCAAGCCTAAAGGCAGATGGGCTAAACTTGTGGTATGATTTAAAAAAAGAAAGGTGGCAAGACAGAGTATTTTGCAATGACTGTAAATGCTTGTGTACATAAAAAAAAATAAAAAAAACTTTTTTCATGGGATTTTCTGCAGAATTCTGAGGGAAGACAATCATTTAATACCATTATAATAAGGCTGTAACAGAACTAAATGTGGAAAATTGCAACACCATTAATACCTTCAGAAAAACTAAAAAAACAGACCATTTTAAGAATCTGAATTAAGATTTTTAAGAGGCACATGTCCTAAATCTATCTGTTGCCCAACTTCAAAGTGGTTGCTCATGCTCAGCTTTTCAATGAGATTAAATAAAAGATATCTGCAAAAACAGACTGAGGCAAGATTTCTGCATAGTGATGTTAAAGATTCATTTTTAGTCATCACAGATGCTTAGCAGCTTTTGCCACCAAGGGTGGAACAATCAGGGGGATTTTTCCCTCAATCAATAAAATTATCATTTCAAAAATCTGTTTTTCATTTTCTCAGTATATCTTTGATAGTAAAATTTGTTTGATGTTCTATACGTTTATGACTGGGGGAGAGGATGCTGAAGTCTACTGTTGAATTGGGACAATCAGTGTTACATTTAGAAAAACAAAGTAAACACTGCTTTGTCTTTGTTTGAGTTTGAATATTCTTCTGCTTTCTATTCAAAGCAACACTGTGTAACTTACAGCCAATAGAGGCGCTAGGCCTGTAAGGTTTAATGACTGCTGGAAACATTGTGCTGTCATGAAATAAACAGTCTCCCTCTGGATTTTGATAGCAGACTACTTTAGACCAGCAGATTAAGAAGTGCTGAAGTTTTATTTTATTTTTTTTTATAGAGTAGGCCACATTCACCCCTCCAAAATAAATCCTTGAACTTGGGTCAAACGTTATGCTGTGTTGCTTTAATGAATAGCATCCTTTTCAAGGGCAGGAGCAGATATGCTGTAGGGATCGTTTACTCACCTTTAATCGTTTACTTTTATTTGGATTCAAAACTAAGAACTGCTTTAATCTATCTAAACACTAGACCATATATCTTACAAATACCTGCAACATAGTTCTATAATCAAATATCATCAATTGTAATAAATGATGCTAAAATGAAATAGTTTCAGGGTTTGGAAACAACACTTTGAATCAAAAACGACAATAAAAATTGCCTAAATCTAAGTCACTGAATCCACACTGATCCATCTGATCCAACCTTCTATTCAATTCCCGCCTCACTCTATAAAATGATTCTGATTATTTGGTTGATACAACCCATGGTGAGCATTTAAACAACACACTTAGCAAATTAACTAGACTATAATGAGGGAATCTTATTGTTTTTGCTAATGGTACCATAGCAAATGCAACAAAAACAATATCTCATAAAATGGCCACTGGCTGCTGGTATGGCATTGAGATACACTTTGTTTATAGAATCGTAATAAACTGACTCACCCAACCTTAGTGAAGACCTCACCTTCGTTGTCTCTGGTAACATTTTTATAACGTTCTTCAAGAACAAGACTCACACCCAAACTCATCCACTGGTGGGAGGAACTGCCCCCTGACCAGGACATTGCAAACCACCCTTTCCCAGTTGAGATTCATGGACTCAGACATGGAGGAGATGGTCGACATCCCTGCCATGTCCCGCCCAGCTGCAAACTGCTACTATAGATCTTGGCAGGGCGGGAACCATCAGAACCATGTCATCTGCAAAAAGCAGAAACACAATCCACCATCCCTAAACCAGACCCCTCCAGCACTTGGATATACACAGAAATCAGTGAAAGCAGGCAGCCCTGCTGGAGTCTAGCATGAACCAGAAACAGGCCTCATTCAATGGCAGCTATGTGAACCAAACTCCTGCTCCACTTGCACATAGACCAGATAGCCCAAGACAACATAGCCTGTGGGATTATCAAAGGATGGAAATCCCACCACCATGTAAAGGTGACCATTCAGAAAGGAGATCAGAGCACTGAAATAAAAAACATGAGAACAAACTAAAGAGTGTAAACCAGACTAATTAGAAACTACCTTTCTAATGCAACTTTTTACAGCTTCCAATTTTTCTATAATTCTACAGTTCAGGAAAGTCATAAAAGTTTGACTTTCAGTCAAAGAAAAAAGAATAAGCATTAAAAAAACATTAAAAAAATGTGTGTACATGTATAAGTTATTGTTGGCAAGAATTTTTAAATATCAATGACTTTTACTGATCAATCATGGAATATTGCACAAAGCAAAGTCTGACATTTAGTCACAACAAATCTGAGTGCTTGGTTTAGGGCAGGGATGTCAAAGTCAAATACACCGAGGGCCAAAAAAACTAATTTGCTACAAGCCGAGGGCCGGACTGGTTAAAAGTTTATGAAAAATATTGAAATGAACATAGCTTATTGAACAAAGACCTAACACATTGTTGTTGTTTTTTTTAACAAAATATTAATATCAATATTATTGATAAACTTTTATTATATTAATAATAAAGATAAATACAGTAATAAAGTGCATGCATTATAAATTATATTTGGATTGTTTTGGTTTTTGATTTTGACGCACCTGCACGTAACTGCTGTGCTCAGGTGTGTATAAAAGGAGCCTGGATGGAGGGAGGGGGCAGAGCTGATCCTGCAGGTGATAGAGGCGGACACGCTGCTGAGCGAGGGGCCTGTGGGATCAGCACGCTGCAGCAGTTGCAGAGCGCAGTTAGTGCATTCCGCCTCCTAAGACAACCGACTTCAGCTCAGCTTGGATTGTTAAAGATGGAAAGGTAAAAACCAAAACAATCCAAACATGCAAAGCACAACAAAAAAATGTAAATAAACAACAAACACAATCCTGTTTTCCCCTGGTAATGTAGTGTTGGTGTGTGCAGCACAACCGCACCAACACTACATTCCCCACAATGCAACGGTAGCCTGCGAAGTAAAGGCAGCGCACACAAGTGGCCTTGGCCTGTGGGCCAGTTCTAATGGTGATTAAATATCCAGGGGGGGGCATGGATAAACAACCCGGCCCGAGGGCCTTGACTTTGACATATGTGGTTCAGGGGATTAAAAAAAGGAAAAGTAGCTTAAGGCTGAGGATTAAACCTCTACTTTCTTTATGTGTAGAGAAATACACTCTGGCCTAACACCTTTTAATCTACTGTTCCACATGTCCATTGCAGCTCCTGCTTTGCTCATACACTACATATAGGAAACATCATGTGTGTACACACATGGTGGGAGATACAGCTGACCTCCTTCTCTGATTCTATCTCTTGCTTGAACATGTGTGTACACACATGTGTAAGCAAACTCCAGTATGGCACCCCGTGAGGGTCAAACTATAGGGGGTTTGTTCCAATTAGTGCAGCCAAGGTGTTGGAAAAGGCACACAGAAGAATCAGATAACAGCAGCTGGGAACACACTGAGCCAAAATGCTTGATAATAGCTAACTAGCTTACTTCACAGCCACAGTAAGACTTTTACCAAAAAAAAAAAAAAAAACACTTTAATCCAAAAGAAAAATTACATTTATTTAACACTTGTCTAATTTAACAGCTATCAAAATTAGAGTCACAACAGTAACACCGGTAATTACACCGGTAAAATGTTTACCAATATAGAAATGTTATACATCGTTGGAAAGCTTGGATTCTCCACAATTAAACCGGCAGGTTTATTTTATGGGCTCAGTGAGCTCCAAAGCACAATTAACACAGATAGAGCAGCATGTCAAAATATTAACATGACAAAGAATCCACAACAAGCAAGCATGTCTTTATTACTGCTGTTAAAAAAAAAAAGACCTATTATTTTCAAGGGTAAAAAAAATAACTTTGAGTCATGTTTGAACTGATGCAGCTTGGGCTGTGATGTAACTCACCCAATGTTCATGTACATATTCAGAAACTAGAAGGTAGTTTGCTTTCAAATAATGTATCACACACATGTAATTCAGGTGTACAGTTTCTAAGTTATTTGTAGCTTTTACCAGTTGGGTGAAAATAGATGAGGGAATTTCCCAAAATGAGGTGGATGTTTTTTTTTTTTTTAATAAGTGAACTGGGTAGTACGTATCAGTATCAAAATTAGAGTCACAACAGTAACACCGGTAATTGGAGGGGTCCTTAGGAATGTAGTTGACCTTTTAGTTGCCTGATTTTATTGCTTTTTATAAATATCTGACGGTGGTGACAAATATGTGGGACACATTTTGAGCAATCACAAAATAATGGTTAATATTGTTCAAAACTAACTGTTTGTAGTTTTAAATACACCTTACAATGTATTTGCTTTTCCAGTTGGGCGCAAATAGATGAGAATTTCCCAAAATGAGGTGGATGTTTTAATAAGTGAACTGGTGACACTTTGGTTTGAAAATGTCACAGACAGACTATCAAACACTCTTACAACCAAAGACTTATTGTACATATGAAGCTTTGTCAGAGAGTTCTCTTACTATCAGCCATGTTTCTATACGCCACAGCTATCTTTTATCATCCTCCTCTACCTCTGTATGCTGTGAAAAAAAGAACAGCATTAGTGATGCCATCCTGCCATGGCTGGCATGTTTCTCTGTTGAATCTTAGCAACCAGTTTTCATACTGGCAGCAAATGATATGAAGTCTGGCCTATGAAGGAGTCATACTGTGCTACAATGAAATCTTTTTTTTTATTTTATTAAAATAACACTATAGACTAATATAATACTGTAAAACAGGTCCTGTATTTAATTTTTTTCTTTGTTTTGTCTGTGTAGATGCTCAGCCATATGGGTCATGGCTACAACATAACAATAGTCTGGTTGCTTTTCAATTCAAACATTTGTTGTGTTTTTTATTTTGTGGCACTGCTTGACTTTATTTTGAAGGGGATCTCATGGCAATTGTGGAAGAGAAAAATGAACTTTGGATTTGAGCTAAAGCCTGAGATGTGTCAAGGATAAGGTATCCATACATTGGTCACACGCTCTACGACTCTGATTTCTCCCTTCACCCTCTTCTTCCATCTTTGCCTTTCTGTTCTGAGGTATTCCTTCTTTAACTCTGCATCACTATATAACTTTTTTCTATGCTTCTTTTGGTATTCCCTGTTTCTTCTTCTTCTCTCCTCCACAGATAGCTACTGCCTAGCCATAACTTCCTAAAATACATCAAGTCAAAGTTGAGTGTAATGACTATGAAATTGGGGGTAATTACGATAAATGTTAGATTTGGTTAAAGTTACAGTGTGTAATTTTCAGCAACATCTATTTGCCCAGGACTGCAGCAACATGAACATCTCCCCACACCGCTTCCCCATAACAGTACCTACAAGCTCTACGGGACAAAAGTAATGCTTCCGACGACGCCCCGCGATCACCTACCTTCTCAAGCGATGAGATTTGTTTACATAGATAATTTTACAGATAATAGTATTTCATTAGTCTGTGTGGGTTATAGATTTCAGTACCGTCTCAGTTCATCTCTCTCAGTCTCCTGCCGTGAAAGTTACTTTCGGCTTAATGCTACGCATCTCTTAATCGCTAGTTTGTTGGCCTCTGCGCTAATGTGAAGCGCAAATATGTCTACCTCCATGGCTGCGAGACCGCATCCCTATGTAATTATAAATAACGAATTCTAAGGACAACGCTAGCCATTAACGTTAAGAGGCTTCGAGCCTTCAGTAGATGATGATAAATACTCATAGTTATGTATAATATATTACATTTCTTGGACTTTATATCCCTTGTAATTATTACATTATTGTAAAATTACATTTAAGCATGTTGTCTCAAATGCCATTTTATTTATTCATAGGAAACGCATAGTTCACAAGGGACATTGTATTCTATGTGCTGTGTAGGTAGGTAGTAGATGCACCATGGGCATTCCATATGACATAAGCCAAATGAACATTGCATAATAATGAATTGAGAGAGGGAGGGCACAGCTCATCCACTAGGGTTGTACGATATAGAAAAATTATAGGGGGAATTGCATAAATAAAAATATTAAAAGAGGTTAATGAAACATTACAGATCAACAATTATATTCTAGCCTCCATTGAGGACCATTTGTAGGTTTTTTTCATCACAGTCAGTAGGCCACCACCGGAGTGTACGTCACCACCGTCAGACAGAAAACCTGGCGGTGGTGACGTCTGACGGTGGTAACAATAAACTACTCTTTCAAATGATATGCATGAGTTGTTCACATTAGCCGTCTTGTTTCTCCTCTGTTGCTAGCGTCACTTTGAGACCTCTATCTTTAAAAAAGTAAAGATTTATGTCATAATTTAATCCAATATTTTTTATACAAAAGAGGACAGTGTTGACATGTTATGGTTGTGACATTAGCAGTGTCCAAAAATATGGAACAAGTTATAAGAGAAAATAGCAAACATACAGGAGCTTGAGTGAACTTGAAGCATGCAGTAGAGCTGAAGATTTGAAAATGGGGTCATCAGGAATGTAGTTGACCTTTTAGTTGCCTGATTTTATTGCTTTTTATAAATATCTGACGGTGGTGACAAATATGTGGGACACATTTTGAGCAATCACAAAAATAATAGTAAATATTGTTCAAAACTCACTGTTTGTAGTTTGGGGCATACATATTACCAACGTATTCTTTCATTTGGTAAAAATATTATTCAATTCACTTATTACTTTTTGTTTTTTTAATCAAGTTGCAATCCACGTAGCATATAATCGATTAAATTGAATATATAAAACAATAAATCTTTTTTTAAAACTAGACCATATGTGCAAAGGAAACCCTTGATTATAAGAAATTGATTCTTTTTATTCATAGAAATGTTATTTATTTCCAACAAGGAATTAGCACTTTTCTTAGTGTGGCATGTTTTTGCCAAAATTTATTTAATCAGTGAAATTCTTCTCTCAGAGCAGAAATCAACAAAATGTTGCTTGATTTGATCAACAGTTTCAGCATCAACCTTGTAGCTCATGTAAGTCGGTGCGTGCACAAGGGCTTTGTAAAAAAAATTTTTTTTTCACCTTTAGTCATGCAGTCCTTCAGGCACAGATGGCACTATTTTTTTTTTTTACTAACCCAGCTGCAGCCTCAGGTGGATCAGGACAATATTCCAAAATGGCTGCAGAGGTTCCTGTTCGGGCGCCAGGCGCTCCTTCCTCTCGACGCCTTAAGGAACATCCTTCCCTTGATTTTCCTCCCTGATATCTGGGTCGGGTTGATCTCCCAGAAGCCCTCCAAATTTGTATTTTTCAGGATGATTTTCTTTCCCTTGGCTGGTGTGAGTAGGGGAACGGTGGATGAAACGTACTGGACTTGGCAGCCGAATACCTTGTTGGTCCTGCAGTCTTCCTTATGGTGTTTGGTGCTGCTGTCCTTCCCTGGTTGCTTACTGAATTTAATGAGTACTGTGCAATTTTGCAGTTCTCTGACAAAAAGGTTTCTCTGTCAGCTTTCCTCTTCTTCATTTGAAGATGCATCATCCTCTGGTTTGTATTCCTCCTCATCTTCCGCTTCAGATGCATCTTCATCCTCTTGTCTATCCTGAGCTCCTGAAAATATCCTCTCGGAGCTGATGGACAGTGCAACATACGGTATAATTGTGGCTTCAGCAAGGAACCAAGTAGGGATGCTCAGATTCAGGGTACCTTTATGTGCTCTACACTAATTTCCTTTTTATTATGTGTACTCTTTAGGTTTGGGAGCTTGGGAGATGTGAGGAATTAGCTACGGACAGTTGTGTGTGGCCTTTGCACTTGTTTTCTTGAGTTGAAATGGTTTTATATTCCACAGATCAAAAATGACCCATAAAAATGACTGTCTTTGCACCCTACTGGTGTCCAGCCCACATGGAAATATAAATAAAACCTAATAATCACTTCTTGTTGTGATTGTAACCTTTAAGGAAAAGTCTTTAAAGTTCAAGTTGGAAAAAGCTAGTTTGAGCTGCATTTTCTACAGCTAAATATGGTAGTTGGTCCTTTTTTGCCCCAGTAAAGACGGGCATACACTGTACGATGTTTCCAATCGTTGTACTCAGCTATACTATGAAGCCCTAGGGCTTAAAAGTTCACAGCTCATGTATGTTCTTATACTATACAGGCCAATGCTCTGATGCGATATACCTGCTCACACTGTATGTCCAAAAACCACATGTCAGACTTAGCGCAGAGAGATGGCGCTGGCCGGACTCAATCAGGAAGAAGAAGAAAAACTCTCTTGTTTGCACATGTGCAGTGCTCAAAGTTCTGGTAAATCGGCTCGTAGCTGTGCTTCAACAGCAGGATTTACCCACCAACACCTCACGATGCCCGGCTGAATTTAAAACATGTTTGATTTTCTCCCAACCTTATGATTCCTAATGGGGAGGTGGTCGTGAGAGGCTGATCGCACCTCGTTACCCAATATATACTACACAACACACAACCAGACTTAAAGTCGAGCCGATCGAAAAAATTATCAAATTAACGTAAAATTGGCCCGAAACGGGTAAAAACTCGTACACTGAATGCCCAGCTTAAGACTACAAATAATCAATAGAAACATACTTTTTACATTGTACATTGTGAATGTACTTGCAACTGAATGCTTTTGGATATTTAACTAACGACTCAGAGTATTTTACACTTTCTAAAACAAAATAATCGGTGACATCTACCATTGAAGCATTACTGTGAAACTTCCAATCACCACCAAGGTTCACCACCAATCACATCGTGAAGTTTGCAGACGATACGACGGTGGTGGGCCTCATCAGATTTATTTTTTGCTAATTAGCAGCTGATTTTGAAATTGAATATACTTACCTGATCAATTAAAGCTTTTATCTGCTGTTATTATATTAACCAGTTTGCTAGTAGTGGAAACAATTCTTGATCTTGTCAAGAAAATGATCTGGGATAGAAAGAAGAAGCCCGGTTAGTCGTTCTGTATATGAAAGCATAGAAATCATGAAGAAAGATGTTAAAATGGGAAAAGACCGGAGCAGGTTGGGACCCTGAGGGCAGGTAGAGCCTAAAGTCGCCCACAGAACCCACTCAAACTCTTCAGATGCCTGGAATAAAGCAAAAAAACAACTCCATTACTTTTTTGGATGCCTTTTTTCCATTTTGTTTTCATTAGAAATAGTTTAACAGTTTTGAAATTTTACTGCCATAGAAAACACTTTATATATATATTTATATATATATATTCTTGCAAATTTCTTAGTGTTATTATTAAAGAAAAAAGGGGAAAAAATGAAAGAAAATAAAGAGAAAGTAATGTACCAATGTGCAGGAGTCAGTCTGTGGACCGAGGTGTTGAATGGATAAACTGGAAGCTATGGGTGCCAGAGACTCTATGGCCTTGAGTCCCAGTGCCATACCAGGAGGAAGCGATCTATAATTGGCACTGAATTAAAGCACCCAGCTGTCACAAAAAATACCCAGTAGGGAAGAAAAGGAACAAAACTGTGTGAATGCTTAGATTTCAAACCCAGTTTAGGGTTAGAGAGAGAGATTATTATGTCGCACCTGGAGTAGATGTTGCTGTTGTGTATCGTAGTAAAAATATTTTCCCCATTTAATCTTTTTTTGTTATATCAAACATTAATCTGTTGTTATACTTTTTAAAACTGTTGTTTTAATTATTGATATTAACCTAATAAAGTCAAATTACAGTTAAGGAATTTACAATAAATATTTATACACTCCAGAAAATAATAACAGGGATATAAAGAAGAAAACTTAATATGAAAAATAACAAATAATGCACGCTGATGCCTGGATTGGTGAACTCTAGAAGAAAGCTGCCACTGTGGCTGTGATCATCTTGTGCAAATGTGATCACGGGATATTGTTCTGATGCACGGTACTCTTGTTTATTTGGCCATTTCGCACAGCTCAAAAGCTGCATTTGTGTTGCATCTCTTTTTCCATTACACTCTACACTCTAAACTAACTAGACAATTTAGTTGGTGAAGACATTGCTTAGCATTTTTCCATCCTAACACTCTGTAGCACATCAGGATGAAGGCTTGGCTCCTAAATATGCACCCCCACCCCTGTGTGAAGGGATGCACGTGTGCGTGTGTGTGCGAACACTGGGTAGCCAAAGCCTCCCCACCGTGTTTCACCATAGGTGTGCAGATGAAAGCTCCACTGGCTAGTGGGCTGACACACACGTGAACACACACACACACACACACATAGAGAAGCAGAACGTTTGAAGTGGCACCCAGCAGCTGAGCTGAGTTGTGGCCGTAACCTCACTTTGACATCTGGGTAAAATCCCTCCAAGAAGAGCACACAGACTCCAACAAACTTGCTTCCATTTTCTCCTGCTTAAAGTATATAACCTTCACCATGCTCACAAAACGTGTGCTAGAATACGACTGCATGTACGTTTTATTTGGGTCATTCAATCACATGTGGCTGAGGAATATCTTTAATACAAATATACCATTTTTTTCAATTTTATTTAACAAAAACTGGAAATGAATATGATGGAGGTTTGAAAGACTTGCAAATTCTATCAAATCTCATTAAGTCAATATGTTGCTTTGGTATTAAAGGTTAAAACATGCATATAGGTTAATTCAATTTAGAAATACTTTATTAAACCCATAGCATACTGGAAGCAAAGTGATGTTATTAACTGTAGGCAGGAAGAATCTCCTGCAACAGTCTGTCTCACAGCAGCTATGGAGAAAACTCTGACTGAAGACACTGTTGCTGTTTGACCACTAGTCAAACTTCCCGTCCAGAGGTCTTTCTGCATGGAGTTTGCATATCCTCCCTGTGCATGCATGGGTTCTCTCCGGGTACTCCGGCTTCCTCCCAAAGTCTAAAAACATGAATGTAAGGTTCAGTGGTTTCTCTAAATTCGCCTTAAGTCCCTGTGTGTCTCTGTGTTGCCCCACAATAAACTGGTGACCTGTTCAGGATGACCCCGCCTCTCACCTATAGACTGCAGGAGATAGACACAAGCCAGACCATTACCCTGACTAAGACTAGGCAGGAGAAAATGGACGGATGGATGGATGGACGGATGGACGAGTAGTCTTTGTAAATCCTTATCATCAAGAGCAATTCCCAGTTTAGAGGTGCCTTTTATAGAGAACTTTTATTGTCATTTTATATACACAGTGTATACAAAACGAAATTTCATGTAGTACTGCTTTCACACAGTAAATATCATCTTACAGGAAACACTGAAGGACCTTTGCTTCCTCAAAGAGAACAGTTTGTTTTCTGCCTTTTTGAAGATGGCTTTAAGGTTATGTTTCTAAAACCATCTCCTTTGTTTTATTAAAATTCAGGATCAGATGAATGTTTCTACAAAATGCCACCAAGTAGACCACCAGCTCTCTGTACTCCATCTTTGATGCTCCCAATGACTGCAGAGTCATCCCAGTATTCCTGCAGATGACAGGACTCTGTCTGGTCCTGGGAGTCAGAGGTGATAGAGGGGAAAAGGAATAGAGAGAGTAGCGCCCCCTGTGGTGCTCCAGTGCTGCTGGATCAGCCAGCTGAGCCTTCAGTCTAACAGCCTGTGGTCTGTTTGTTAGGTAGTCTTAGATCGAGGTGATTGTCGATGCCTCCATCTATGACTTCTGGGGTGTCTGATGAAGTAAATAAGGCTGATAAAACGTTTACATTTTATCAATGCTGCACTTTAAGAAATGAAAATGACTTGAGCGCTGCACTGAACAAAATTCACCTTCGTATGTAGCCTGTGTATATAAAACAACAATAAAGTTTGTCTAAGTCTAAGTGAATCATTATAAATATTCTGGAGAAATCAAAGAACATGATCCTCAGGGTTTTTTGAAGCAGGCGTTGGATGGAATATAGCAGATTTCTGTATTTGTCGGCTAAAAAAAGTTGTTTCAGGATCTCACTCAAATTAAATCATGCATCTGTTGGATCTGTTGTTCAAAACATGAAACAATGGTTTTGAAGTCACCAGAGATGCTTAATAGGCCCAGCAGATGCTTGAATCTTCTGTGTTGACGTATTATTTATTTCTGTAGCTGTTTTTTTTTTTTACCTTTGAAAATATTTGATAATTGATAGTAGAACCTTTGCAGTAAAAGTAAGACTTTCAGAATGTAAAGCATTAAGGTAACCAAAGTAAAACATCTGCTTTTCTTCTTCTACTTAGTAAAACTTTCATATTGATTGAAAATTTTCCGTGTTGGCTGGAAAATATGTCTCTCTTGTAATTATCGGCATAGCATTTTCTATTGTAGTTGTAAAAATGTGCCTGTGAACATATTCATCTGGTGTAATCAATTATAAATTAGCCCGCTGGATGATTTTCAATATGGTGCCACTAATTTCACCAGGAAGAGCAGAAATCCCAGGGGGGTTGAATGAACTCTTTGGTGGGTCTTACATTTTACTAAAAATGTTTATTAGTCCACATCTGAGGCTGTGCTGGAACTGCTTCAGGTCCGACCACTTTGTTTGCGTATTTCCAAAACCAAATAGGATCTGTTATTACTTTAAGGTACAGCATATATTTAAACAGCGTCAGTGAAAGGATGAGGTAATAATCTATTCTCTTATTCTCCATTCTCTCTGCTGGTATAGCTCTGGGGGGGTTCATGCTGTGTGGAGGACTGCCGCTGCACTGAATTCATCAAAACAGCAAAACAAAGCAACCGATTTCTGTTCATTAACTGAATTCACTTTCAAGTCACTTTAATCATGAATTTATTCCAAAACAAGTCCCCATTTATCATTTATATTTTCTGTTTTATTTTGCCTTTCTGGGAGAGTCTAGAGTGAGTTTGTGTGCAGGTGGGGTATGAACATCCTCCAGGCAAAATGCATAACAAAACAGAGCTGTTCACCAAAGTTAGCCATGTTACCTGTGTGTGAACTTTCTTTTTCATGTGACCATCTCTTAAATCTCCATTTCTAGCCAGATTATCTGTGTGTGCTTTTATTTCTTACCTTATTGTCTTATAAGTAGCATTTTTTTAAGGAAAAATACTACTTATGTGGACTTCTGGGTACTTTCAGGTACTTGTGGAGGTCAATCAATTAGTTCTCACAAGGAAAAGATACCCTCCAGGGTTTGAGTCTAAGGTGTGAATTCAGTTTAGGTTAGTGGCAGGTATATGCTGGTAATGGTTAGGATAACAGTAAGGGTCTGGGCCATAACCAATGAATGGAAGCCAATGGAAGGTCCCCATAAAACAGGGAAGGAGGATATGTGTGTGTGTGTGGAGACAGACACAGTCCTGTGATACCGCCAGCAGAGTAGGTAATGATACCAATCGATTGCTGCTGTTAATTAGGAGCATCTTTTAATTAATGATGTTTCCTTAATCTACCTGTTATAAATAATTCCTTACTCCTAGTTTTCAGTCCAGTAAATGTGTTGAAGATTTATTATGTCATTCTCAAAAATAAGTGAAACATTTTTGATCATTTTTCTAATTTTATTATCGTTATTATTGTTTTTTTATGTTTATTTGTCTTTGACATTATTTTGGAAAGAGTACTTTTTTCTCTTTTAAATCATTACAGAGATGTGGTCCTATTCTTAATTTTAAAGCCGATTTAAGAACAGCTGCCATTTTCAGACAGGTGCAATGCAAACTATAGAAAAACAGCAAACGAAAACACACTAGAAATTATAATTTTTATGTGAACTAGTACTACTTAAAAAACATTACAAATGACAGCTCAAAATTATTCGTAGTAATTCTCATTTTGAAAACAAGGGATTAAATAAAAATGTTAAGATCATATTAAAGGATACAGCTTACCCACAGTCAGTATGCATGTGCAAGACGTCAGATTTGCTTTTATCCCTTTAGTTTTGTACTAAAATTAGACTTTAAACTACCTCAAAGGGCGTGTTTCCCTTTAGTCATGTACAAAAAAAGATATCATTGTAGTTACATAGAGAGATGATCCTTCAGTCCTTTAGAGGTGGAACAGGAAACTTTCATTCACAAAAATGAACAAAGAAAAATAAAGTATTTCTGTATTCATTTAGTGTTTTCCTGCATATCATATAGAACAGAGGGGTGCCTGTATGTTCAAGGGAAATATTACTTTAAATAATCCTCTTTATTTGTAATTTAGATTGTGAATTACAATGAATATTGTGCTTTACTGTGAATCCATCCCTGAAGCAGCAGGAAGCAGCTTGCAGTGGCCTTATTGGGGTTAAGGGCAGGGCCAGATTTAGGAAATTTGAGGCCCTAGGCAAAGACACAGGCAGGGGGCCCTCTGAATTGTGAGAAAACACATAAAACATTTGCATTATGCAGATATATGAAATGTTAATAGAAATCCATTATCTTGTTCTAGGTTGTGTCCCTCTCTTCTCTGTCCCTTTTCTTCTTGTTTTCCTCTATGTTTTGCACTCAGCTGACTTTTCATGCTGTCTCTAAAGGAATGAAAGATTTTTCCAGCACTAAGTTTCACTTAGCTTTTTGTTCCTTCCTCAGGCCTTCCAAAAAGGCCAAAGTAAATAGCCCCGTCCTCCTTTCACACAGATAGCCAAGCATCTGCTTTTTTCATATGATAGCCATGTTTCATGTCCATCAAATGGATAAGCGTTCCTGATGGCATTTTAGGAAAAAATATTTTTTATAAAACATAATTAATGTGCAAAAATAAGGAATAGTTGTATTAACTATTAATTTAAACAGAGTTTTATTGGTCCCCTGCGGAACTTTTGGCCCTAGGCTACTGCCTAGTGTTGCCTTATGGCAAAAATCCCCCTGGTTAGGGGTCTTGTTCAGGACCAAGAGTGAGTGTCTGAGATCTGAAGCATCTCCAGAACCCAATGCTCTGCTCTTTAACCAGTAGATCAGCATTCCTCTGCATCATGGGATGGATGTTAGGTATGAGCCTTAAAGAAGCCTCCTGCCATAGCTACCAAAAACCATAGGCTGTAGGAAACTGCCACTGCAAAAGAAAAATTCTAATTTAAATAACAAGGCATGACTCAACAGTGGACATGTGATTATTTTAAAGTGTATTTAATAGTTTGCAGTTTTTGATTTAAATGCTTAATAGTTACAGGAGCTTGAAAATAAAATCATGGTCAAATCACATTTGGGTTGTTTGGGGTTTATTATGAGTTTAAATAAAGAGGAATATTTGTGTTAGTTGGGTAAATGAAAGGAAGTAACAATGTGTTGGAGAATAAAACCCGATTACAGACTGCAGGCACAGAATTCAATAACTGTTTCTAACAGAACCTATTCAATATATGTTCAGGAAAAACTAAAGAGTGAGTGGTAGATTTGGTGGTTCTCCACACCATTAAAACAGTGTTTACTGGAATAACAAACTAGGTTTTTTTAATTATGAAAAAAATAAACATAACAAGAAGGAACAGAGCAGACGGCACCTGCTGAGGGGACTAAGATGTTTTAAATACAGAAGGAGCTCTTTAAACATGCTGGTATCAGTCATGTTCTATGTTGTTTCTAGATGTTGGAGATGATGCCTGTTTTTTCAGTGTAGTCCTGTTTCTCTGACTGTGACTAACTGGATGTGCTCTCTTCATCCTCTGACATGGGAGCTGGCTCGGAGCTCGTCTGCCTGGCTGTGTGTTTTTCCTGGGCGGGGCGCCTGTGGAGCTGGTTGACAGTTGCCTTTGTGGCTCTAATGCTTCTTTTTCTATGTCTGCTTCTGTCTCCTTGAACCCCAGTAGGCCTCAGCAGATGGCTTTCCTCACACTGAGCCTGGTTCTGCTGGAGGTTTCTTCCTGTTAAAAGGGAGTTTTCCTCTCCACTGTCGCTACAAAGCATGCTTGGTGTGAGGGATTGCTGAATGAAGTCAATGAGTCGATGCAATCAGCTGGTTTCCTCTATATAGAAAACTTTGAATCAATTTGACTGGATGATCTGGTGAACTGGAAAGTGACCTTTCCTTGAGATGACATGTGTTGTGAATTGGTGCTATAGAAATAAACTGAATTGAATTTAATTGTAAAAGTTCATCAGGAAGAATCAATTAGAATTATTCTGGACTAACTTGTTCTAACTGCGACCTAAAGCAGTTGGTGGAAGACATGAATTTTAAGAGAAATCAAATCACTGAGGGATGATATCTCACCAACTTCTTTGGATTTCCCTCAATTAACTCAATTTAATTGATGGCAGTTTTGCCATCCAAATTATTTTTTGCTAGCTGAACCAAAATTCACTTTTTATCTGTATGGTGTAGTTTTAGTAAGTCTGTTCCACCCCAAATGTGAATAAGCTTGGTTGGTTCAACTTAATCAAATCTAATTCTGTTGACCTATATTTGTCCCTTCATTGAATTAATTGAGTTATGTTAAACTAACTCATGACATTTAAATAACCCACTGACAAATGAATTGTTTTATCAATTCAATTGTACTTTAAGAGCAAACATTTTTTTTAGTCAATTCAGTTTATTTACATATGGTGCCAATTCTCAATATACTGTACGTCATCTCAAGGCACTTTACAGTATTGATGTTGTGAGATGAGCTGAAGCTTCATGGCGTGTGTTGAGTAATGGAGGGAGCTGAAAAACAACCAATCTAGTTGGTTAAAGCTAGTTTGGTTCGATTAAACAATGTAAGATCATAATCTGAGAGCCACTGGTTACAGTTGCAGCATTAGTGTTTAGTAGTATTGCTTTCTGGTGAGCCGTCACCTTGCTAATGGCGTCACCTGTAAGACATGGACAAGATTGTTGAGACTTTTGAAAGTTGCAATAAAACACAAGTATTTTGGCTAATGTGAGTAATTTGTATTGGTTTGCCTTAGTACACATATAGACCGGGTAAAAACACTTTCCAATTAGATTGGTTGATTTATCCAAAAGATTAGTTGAACACATAACTTCCAGCCCGATTAAAACCTAAAACTGTAGAAAAGCTATTATGTTTGAATAACAAAGACGAACACCTTTTATTTTGCTCATCATTGCCCAATTTGCACAAACTCTTTCACTGTCTGCTAGAGCTTATTTCACTAAAAAGTCAGAAAAACAGTGAACGATAAATGATTTTACAAACAAAAAAACCTTACAAAAGATTTTATTATACAAACCAATCACTGACAAATAGAATTTTAAATATACAATACAGACAAAATTTCTTGACTCTTCTAGGTTTTGGTGTCAACCAAATTTCATGACAGATTTCTTTTGCATTGGTCGTTATGACAAATTTTAAATATCAAATGTTAGACATAACATGACAAGGTGTGTCTCTGCAGTTTGCATAAGCTGATTTTGACACAACCAACATTATAAAAGATGTTCTTTGTATCGAATCCAATGTGATATTTACAAAGCACTTTAAAAACCCTGGAAGGGAACAAATTGCTCTACAGAGCAGTGTATGTTTTCCATTGAGCTGTGATTACTCTACATTGTTGTGTGTGCACATAGAAAGTCTGTCTATTGGTGCACAATTCAAAATCTGGTGCAGTGACAAAGCATCATGGTATGTGTGTAGTTTTTTTTTTTGCCTCGAGGCACGGGATTTGTTTAATACTCTGCTGTTGTGCAAGACTTGTCATTTTCTGTGTGAATTACACCGTCGAGCTGCAGACTCTGTGTTGAGCCTCTTTAGATACAAAAGTGCGAGACTTTAGGGGCATGTTTTTGGCAAAAAGTGAGTGCCAAACTCTTTCCATCTGGGTCTGCAGAAGGAATGATATTATACCCACATGCAAATACACAGAAACACACACACTCACCTCCTGCTGTTACCAAAGACAGGATTAGCCACCTTACCCCATTTTTTCCATTCTTCCATCTTTCTGGCTCGTCACTCTGGTTTTTCCCACCCAACTATTTCGACTGTTCTCTGCACAAATCAAGATGAATTATTATTTTTTCTTCTATTTCTGCTTGAACATATATGCAAACCTATTTCTGCTCCCCCAAAGCTCTCTGCAGGGTGCCATAGTAACTCAGTAGGATGGAATCATCACCCATGCTCGGTATACGTTTTTAACGGTACCCCCATTCCCTTCCTGTTTCCCCTCCAATAAAAACCTTTTCAGCGCTATTCTTCCAACGCCCCAAACCTCTACACCTGCACCGTGTCACATCCCCTCGGCCAATCAGAGAGGGTGCATTTTACATACCAGCAGGGGGTGCAAAGCTCCTTAGCAACACTTGAGTTGTAGGGGGGGAGGGGTACTGTAATAAAAATGGTGACCTAGATTTGCCTTCATTTTTCGACACCCCCCACCCTTAGTGAGCAGAAGAAACGATCGAGAAAACATCAACGTTGCTGAGAGCTCCAAACTGGGTTTGAAAGGCGAAGCGCAACTCAATCAACCACCTTTTGCACTTAGAGTCAAGGTTTTTCACTAATTTGTAATGGTGACAGAATGACTTTACACCCTGCTTCTTCCACGTTTCACTAGTCAAGTCTATGAGAAGCTCAGGAAATTAGACTGAGTCGTAAAAAAGCACGGCGTCACTCAGAAACGACAAATCTTCTGGTTCTTTTTAACATTACTGATGCTGAATCTCTGCCAATTTGATCATGCTTTTAACCAAACATTCCTACTTTTGAGGTTGAAAAACATGAAATTGTATTTAGAAGTTAGCTAAAATAAGGCAAACTTTGGAAGAAGGTAGAAATGTTATTCAGTCAGTGTTAGTGGTCTGTTCAGCAAATTTCAATTTCTACAACAGCATGCAGGGATTCCTGATAATAACTCAGTGACAAGCTTATATCTTGTTTTGTTTTTTCCTTTGAGTACATGCATCAGTGCTACCTTGGCACCAGCATTAAAATGAAAAAAAAAAAAACAATGATGGGAATTGTTAAATATATAAAAGTGAAAGCTTTTTTTTTGCAGTCTTCAGGGTCTGTTAAAGTTTTCTCCAAGGTATTGGAGGCGTTAAAGATGGCAGGGGAAAACAGCAAAACAAATTTGCTTTGTGATCCTGCATGAAGCCAAAAACAAGAGATTAAAGAGGGGAAAAAAAGTGAAAAGAGCTTTCAATTTTCTTGGAAGATTACAAAATTATAAGCACTTGTCAATATTTTTGTGAATTGCTTTGGTGATAAAGTAACAAATGTGACTAATAAACCAAAGGAAAGAGAAAGAGATTTAGAGAGAGTATAAAGGCAGAAAGCTTAACATTGGACTTTTTATGTTTTCATTTATACATAAGTATATTAGTATATTAACGTTCTTCGGTATAGATTTAGTTTTCAGTGCTCTGGCCCAATTTTAATCTAATTATGGCATTCGGTGAGAAAGAAACTCCTATGATGTTTCAAATGAATGTATAGAGACAGTGTTCAATAACCCGTTGTTCATTTTATGTGTTCCTCAAATTACTGCATGTATATAGCCAAAAAAGAAATCAGATTGCTATGCTAAAAACAGACAAACGTGCCATTTACATAGTTAATATTAAAACAGATTTGCAGCGCTGCTTTAAATGGATGGCATGAAGCAATCTGAGCTCCCCTAATAGCTACCAAGGCCTTTGTTCCCTTCTGATGGGCAATGCCAAACACAGGAATTTGTTTGATCTTCTTCAAATGTGTACTCAGTGGTTAACATGTGTTGATGTCTTCTTTTGAGCCGTGGCTAATTCAAACTCGCCACAGTGGCAGTTTCTTTTAAGGCGGCGCAGGGATTGACGGCTTTGATGTGAATCTGAAATGAGACGCTTTTGGGATGTGGCATACAGGGCCCAGAGAGGTGCCTGCAAGCCTGGCTGAGAATCATGCCCCTGGACTCAGTAGCTACTTTTGGTAATTACACAGCGTCTCAACATGACTTTATGCCGCACTACCAAGAAAGGTGTCATTAAAACTTCTTGGATTTTGGAAAAGAAGACATGGACTGCTTTTATGTAGCTCACAAAAAGCATGCTTCGCTGATAAATAGACAATTACTGCAGTCCCAGAGAGGCAGCTTGGCAATAGATAGATGACTGAAAACAGTTCTGGTTTTGATGTGGCTCAAATAGCAAGCAATTGTTAAGAGGAGCTCGGCTTTCTTTGACAATAATTCCTGCCAACATTTTCAATAAAACACAGTGCAAGTCCATATGGCACACAGAGAAACAGCTTGATTTTAGAGGAGACTGACAGTTTTGATGCTAATACAAAGCTAAGAGTGTGATTTATAAACACAATAGGCCACTAGGTGCCAGGAAATCAAGTGCAGTTAAAAGGTTTCCCCCTGAAACACAGCCATTCAAAAACCAATCAAGCTTTAACCAAAGGCCATTTTGGACAAGTTTAGCTTTGATAAATAGTCACTCATCTTAGATGCACACGGCCCACACCTCAGGTCAAGGTAGAACAACTGGCCCTCACATCAATACGTGTGAGTTTGCTTGCAAGGCAGCAATTATTGGAAGGACAATTCTTTGTTAGTGTGCAGAAAGGAGAATTTACAAGAGGATTTTTTTTATGTGGGTAACAATTGTTGGTTAATTTTGTTATAGAGAACAAGACGGAAAATTCCGGTGTTAACTTTGAATCTTTGGAAGTTTTTCTGGACCTACAGATATCTGTTAAAAGAATAAAAAGTACAAGATACTTCTACTTAGCTGAAAAGATAAAGAAAATATAAAATAATAATAATGATAAATATATAAAAAAAAACTTATTCTTTTGAAGAAGATTTTATAATAATAACTTGTAGTTCTTAATAATTAAGTGTAAAGATTGCTTTAGTTTACACAAGCAGGGGAGAAATAATCATGACTCAGTGTTCTTTAATGATGAAAATACAGTTTTTTGACACCTTTTAATCAAAATGACAGAGCACACACACTCCTGTGTCATTGTTTGATCTGCAAATGATATCCTCATGGTGCACTAATGACACTCGTTCATTATGAAAAGACATGGTTTTAATTTCTCCCATAAATGTCTCAGTGAGGGGCGTTATGAGAGGGGAAGAAAGCAGCGATGTTGATGCCTCTTGACTTTTTAATGCTTAGAAGTAGAATAACACCTGCTTCTGAAAATCTCTGCTGCCATTCTTAATTGAATCAATGGCAGCTCTCAGCTGCAGCGAAAGGCAATTCATCGAGGGTGATTTCACATTTAAACCTGTGTGAGCTACAGAGGGAGTTCTAGCTGTTAGAAATCCAGAGCTCCAAGGATTGTTGTGCAAAATCAGGCAAAATTGTCCACCCAGCTAAATTCAAGGCAGCTCAGGTTTCAATTATTTATAAAGCACCAATTTACCCTGGCTGATGTCATCTCTTTACCAAAAGTAGAGAATGATTTTACTTTAAAAGAAAATTTAAGCTAAAAAATAAAACAACTACGTTTGAGGAAGAGGTAAAACAAATCATTCAGAAGAGCGGAGTTCGCGTTTTCTATCTAAGAAACCCGCACTCATCCACTCCTCCTGGATGACACACAGCGGCAGTGGACAGTTCTTGTCTTGACTGCAGCAATCCGCAGAATATGGATATAACGACGGTGGGAGGAAACCTTCCGCTAACAGGGGAAGAAACTCAGCTAGAACTCCGAGGCAAGGGAAAGATTAGTGTTCAGCAAAAGAATAATCAATGGATGGATTATTTATACCTAAAAACTAATATGTTTACCTCAACCAACGATTTACGCATTAATCACAGTAAAAAATTAAAAACAATAATTTTCATTACGATCTGGGAGCGGCCATTTGTGCTTAATATAAGTAGCCTCCCTGCCATCTTCCAGCAGTAGCGTCACGGTGCGGTAAGCCTAGCGCCATTCTCCCCGCTTTACAAGCTAAATCAATGGGAACTACTAGACACATCTGCAATCAACAACAATTATTGAAGATTTCCAGAGGACTCCACCATTGAAATTCACCAGAGCTATAGTGAAACTGACAATGCCCACGTGCATGGCAGCTGGATGCTGGAATACATCGGGTAAAAGTGAAAAAAAGAGTTATTCCACCTTTCTGATTCCTGATCCTCCACGGACGGGTTGGTCGTTGGATCGCCAACTTGAAGAGGGAGGATTTGCCATCGAACTTCTGGCCAGAGAAAAAACCCGTAATATGTAGCCAACATTTGGAAGAAGAATGTTTTCAAGATGACTTGGATAATAGCGTTATTAAACACCGAATACAACACTGGGGACTTGATCAACAACCCGATACGCTACAGAGTGACGTCACCTAAAGTAAGGTGGCAGTAGTGTTCTTTGACAAACAGCCAGGGAATGCCTCCAGTAAACAACATTCAAATAAAATTACTCTAAATTAAAACACTTCATGCGTTTATTGAACAGTATGGGGCCAGTTTCATATCTAAGAAGGCTTTAAGAAGTTTTAAATTCTGAATATGACCACCTCCTTTAATAGCAGACAGGAATTCAGGGTTTTGTAAAGAGCTACCAGCTGCAAGCCCTGAACAGGACACGTTGAGCGAAACATAGGCGGCCCCTAATCCGGGATTGCTCCTATGTCGGAAAATGACTCGGTAAAGTGAAAGTTCCACAGGTGGCTTTGTTTAGCAAATGCCTGCACAAGTTCTCAGATATACGGTTCATGGCGACAACAAATCAGGCTTGAAATTAGAACTGGTCCAAGTGGTTGGTCAATAGAACTAGTTGCCTCTGATTTAGTACTGATTTGCTTTTGTGTTAGAAAGAAACATGGTTAAGCAGATGGACTCTGAGATTGTTTTAGGTGCAGGGCATCACAGATAGTACATTGAAATAAAATGTGTGTTAGGTAGAAAATTAAATGAGAAATTACCTCTAAAAACTAAAATAATGAGAGAGAGAAAAAAAGTAGAACATAAAGTTAGACTTTTAGCCGACAACAAATAATGCAAAAATAAAGCATTTACACAAAAAAAAAATGTAGCAGCATGAGGAAAAGTTGTCCATATGTCCTCCAGCAGTCTAAGCCTATAGCAGCATAACTATAGCTCATTTTAACCTAAACCCCTCTAACTATGAACTTTACCTTCAAAGGTAGATATTGCCAGTTTTTTTTTTATCAGTTTCAGTATCATTGGTATGCTGGTTAGAGCATTTAGTATAAAGCTGTTGTATTCAAATAAGACCATTCATAATACACTCGGGCTCTACAGCAGGGGTGGGGAGTTATTTTTCCCTAATGGCCTATTAATCTGATGACTCTGGTTAAGGGCCGAACCATTAGTAGAAAAGGTGATCATCAATTTAACCATAATCTGTAAAAGTATATTTTATAATGTTCTGTGAACACTTTGACATTGGAAACTATTTAATCTGTTTTTGTTTTTCCCTTTACATTTAAAAAGTAGGCGCCAATAGTGGACTCATTCTGTAGTATAATTCTGATTGGTTTATCTTTTTTTTTCTATTCTAGATAAAGAAATAGTTTAATTATAGTAGAAATTGAATGAGAAACTCAAATTCTCACTCCAACTTTTCATTTATATTAAAGTTTTTTTGAAATAATGAAACTCATGAAAATTTTTCATTTTGAAATATACAAACGGACCAGGTTTTAGAATTATATACATTAATTGAATTGTTCTGCTTTTTTCTATATATTTATGTAAAAACACAAAATCATTCTCAGTCTTATATGTCTGCTGCAATGCTGAAGGACTGTGCTGAATGTTTGAGCCCGTTTTACAAAAGAAATCATTATATTTTCATATTTCTGATTTTCTTGTGGGTCTGTCAAGGGCCAGAGGCCACTCCAAAAAATGGGCAACTACTGTAAAGGTACAGAATGTCCAATGAATCCTTGGAGAAAAAAATTCAAATTGGAATTTCAGCCTTGTGGCAAAACATTATGAATTTCTTGATAGAGACGTTAATATGCATGTGATAACCTTATAAGTCATCACTCTGACATTAATGAGAGGAAATTATTCCACATTTCAGTTCTTTACACCTTGTGGTTAATTAAAAAATATATATTTTAACTGAGCAGTTTGGGAAAGAAGATGCTGATATGTCTAATATTCATTTTCTTCTTGCGTAAATGACATTTAATTAATTTGATTTTAGCCTAACTCTGCTTTAAAAGAGACATTTAAATGCTACAGCAGCACCTTTCTGCTGTCAAGATTTTAAGATAATCATTCAATGTTTTTGTCACCATAAAGTGTTACATTTGCTGAAAATCCTCTGAAAACTCTTTGGATGATTGGCTATAACAAGGTTTGTTCTCTCTGAAAAGACAGGCATTTTTTTCATTTTTTTAAATATTGCTTTCTTTCAGATTGAGTTTTCTTCCACTGCTCTGAAATTGATTAGTTAAAGTAAAAAAAAAATCTCAAGGACAAACATCTCAGAACTTCAGCAACGTAAATCTGAAAATAATTTACAGCCGAATGTGACTATGGTTGCAGGAATTGCTTGTGTTTGGCTGTGAAATACTTTTCTTCCTATTAAATTGAGATTTCTGAAAGCCGCCGGCCTCGTTGGATATTCCATTTAAAACGCTGAGTGTGATTAACCCATTGCTTCTGCAGGATTTTTTCTTCTATGCCAGTTCTAGCATGCAGCAGGTTAAGATGCACAGAGTGCTGCGTTGCTCTTTATGCCTGCATAGATGTTAGATCGGATCACATTTCTAAATCAATGTTTTCATGCAGTTCTCCATTAACACATGCATTATGGTGTTATTTCCCTCCTCTAAACTCCACAGGATGGCAACCTAGCACTACATTATTAGAGTAACCTTGATGCTGGGGCTCATGAATGATTCGGGGTGGAATTTAAGGTTTGAACTTCGACTTATTCTCTATTTGAGAGGCGACATAATGACTCCAATGCATGTTAATTAATGGGTTTTAGTCAGTGTGTGCCGATTGTCGATCCCGGGAAGGAAAAAAGCGTCAAAATGTTTCAAAAACATATGGTGTAAGCTTAAAAAAATAAAAGCATGAAGGAACTGGTTCTTAATGATATTTAGTAACTTTTTAGAGAAGATTTTGTCTATTTAAAATGAATTAAATTTTAGGATTACTTTACACCAAAACATTAAATTCTGGTGTGAAGCAGGTTTCCCCCCTCTGATGCCAGACCTGCAGCTCCCTGAAGGAATTAAAAGCATATAAGAAAGAAGATGGATGGATGGAGTTTTTTTTTTTTTTACCCTTTTAGCCAGCAGGAAGCAGGCTAGAAGCTGAAGGGTGCACTGAACATTTGAGTTTAACGGTCCTTTTTTCCTCCTCGGACTACTCTTTTCATGTTTTTAAGGCCTGGACTGCCAATAGGTGTGAGTAGGAAGGTTGAGATGGAGACGTAGAGTCTGCACACATTTCTTCTATATAGTACAACAGAAGAGCTGTACAAATAAAATACTCACGGGAAATAAATAATAGAAAGATCAATGGTGAGTTTGTCAGACAAGAGAGTGTAAAATGAGCTGCTGTGCACGCTGAGGGAGACTAAGTAGTGACTGTAAAATCGTTACTCTCATCATGGGTGGTTTAATGGTAGTTGAGGAAAAAGGTGTCTTTCTTATTCGTTTCATCTCTTTGGTCTGTACGTCTCATCTGATATCCCTTTTTTCTCCCACAGACGGCAGCGTTCTGTTTAGTTAACCCTTCTCTGTTCGCCTGCATGCTTCCCCATAATGAACCAAAATCCAGGTCATGCTTTACCTTTGAATGAGGCACAATGTTAGAGTCTAATCTATAATGAATTTAAAAGAAAACAAAAGGGGTTAAAAATTATAGAAAGAGAAGGAAAGTTAAATAATTTTCTTTTTTATTTAAATGTTCTGCCAGATTTTAATTACATCCAGCCATGGCTGTGCTGCGTCTCTATTTCTGTCAAGATTGAGTTTTTCTTTGTTTCTAATGGAATAAATGATTTTTGGGTGAGGAAATAATGGCTACAGCAATCGGACAAAAAGTCCAATAAATTGTTTAATTATTATAGAATATTGTTACTCTTCTACTTTGTTTGGTTACACTTAACATGTAAAGTAACCCTAATTTTCATTGTCGTTAAGCATTTTTTGGTTTTCAGTTTCACAACCTTGAATCATTTTTGGACCTATAATTAAATAATGGCACAAATTTGATTATTATGGAGAGAATTCAAATTGATGTAAAATCTAATGTGCTAAAGAGCTACGCTAATAGCAGCGCACCACTTGGGCAGGTCTTAGTTTATCTCTGGAAAACAGGGGGAACGATTCATGCTGGGTGTCTCTCTAAATGGTCATTTAATATCTAATTGCAGAGTTTTATGGTGTTGTTCCACTCCGATAAATTATTTTAATAATCACAAATCAGGTTTATCTAAAAAAAAAAAAAATGAGAATCAAACAGAGCAAATTAATATTAAAATTAGGAACACGGGTTATTATATAAAAAAAGAAAACAAATTCATTAAAAACTAAATAAGCACTTATTTAATCTGCTTACTTTTTCAAACTGGGATTTGAATTATGAAATTATGAAAGTAAAATTTGAACTGATTTAAAGAAAATCTTTTAACTAGATTGTTAGTTCCTTAGAAGCTGCTGCAGTACGGAGCCTAATCTCTGATCTGAGAAGAGTTAGAAAAGAAATGGGGATGGCTGAGATTGGGGCTGAGTCTAGAAATGTCAGCAAAAGCAACATTTGTTCCAACTCAAGCTGTTTGACCAGTCCCACAACCTGCTGGCGCTCTGCAGGTGTGCTCCACTGACCCCCTGGATCTCGGCTTGGCTGGCGGAAAAATATCGGCACCAGCAGCTGCTGCTGTCGGTCTTTAGTTCACTTAGAGGCAGGTCCGAGGCTCTCCCAGATAATTTGATTACGGCAGCTTTAATCGAAGGATGCATGGTTTATATTAAGGAAGAAAAAAGCTAATCTTTGTCTATAATACTATATTAGTTGAATAAAACTGATCTTACTTTTACATTCTAATTGTTTATCTAAGATAATGTAAAAAACATATATAACTTTATTCTTTTAAACAAATCAAATGAATATTTGTAATAATAATAATCTGAATCAGGATTATAAACTCATTACCAAATATTCAGAAGACAACTCAAATCCTTATATTAAAAATGTGAAAATGTATTTATCTCATCCCCAGCAGTTTTTCATTATACAGATCAAATCTATCATTTAAAAAATGACACATATGCATAATACTGTCTTTTTACATAACCACAGGATATAGAAAGTATTATACATAGAACTGCATCTATATAACTCTGCTGTTCCCTCATATTTATTTACAAACATAAGAAACAAAGGCTTTCCTTCAGTTTATTTTATTTTCAGCTGCCAACTATATTTTTTATTGAATCAAAGTCATTTTAAAAGTGGATATGCTGACACATTTGTTAAGATTTTATATATATAT
>JAGKQL010000001.1:48374719-48388647 GCA_018398635.1 Cyprinodon brontotheroides | reverse complement strand
ATATTAGGGCTGTCAGTTTTAAAGCATTATTAATGCGTCAACTGTTTTACACTCTAACAACGACTTTTTGTTAACGGACGTCAATCGCGCATCAGAACACACGCACCATTCGCTTATGTTATTTTTGTTCCCGCAGTGCTCTCTGTACTGTTCGTTTTACCCTCAGTGCTTTCTGTAGTTCCAGAAATGCTAAGTGTGCGGAAGCAACCGCAGCATAACAGGTCCGTGCTTTGGATGGGCAAAAATGGCCAGCACAATGTATCCTGAATGATATGTTTCTTTTTAAAGTTATGCCAGAAAGCTCTCTTGATAAAAACCCAAATCGTCTTTCTATGTTGTCCAGAAGAAATGAGCATCTCACTCATCAGAAAATATTAACTGGCTTGTGTGTATGTAACCGGTTTGAGCAACTGGCTTAGTGCCAAAAAGACAAAGAAATGAAGTCATGTGGAACTGCTGCTGCAGACTCCAATCATGATGAACTGCTTTGAACGGCTGGTTAAAGAACACATCGTCTCCAGTCTCCCGCCAACATTCGACTCGTTCCAGTTTGCCTACCGACAGAACTGCTCCACTGAGGACACCGTACATTTGTATACGCTCGTGTATACAAAATGACAAAATAAATCTAAGTCTCTAAATAGTCTAAGGCATGCGGGGGGAGTGGCGGCCTAATGGTTAAGGAATCCGAGGTTCTGAGTTCAAGCCCCACTCTGATAAACTGACACTCTGAGCACCTGAGCAAAGACCCTTATCCCCACACTGCTCCCCAAGGGGATGGGTTAAATAGAGAGAGTTAATTTGATATATCTGTTTTTGTGACATGACTATAAAAAAGAAATAAAAAAAGCTGGAAAAGCTGGATGAAAGAAATGAAGGCAGCATGTTGGCATCTGTTCATCGTTCCAAACTAATTAGTTTAATGCCTGGTGGTTTCTATAATTCAGCTGCTGTAGCAAGATGCCATCAGGGCAAAGACAGTTCAACTTGAAATATTTCAAATGTTTTAACAAAAAAGATTTTTTTATTGGGGTTTTTATCTTTAGTTCAATTCAATTCAATTCAGTTTATTTCTATAGCGCCAATTCAGAACACCTGTCATCTCAAGACACTTTCCAGTTCATCAGATCATCCAGTCAGATTAATTCAGTTTTCTATCTAAGGAAAACCAGCTGATTGCATCGACTCATTGACTCTTCAGCAATCCCTCACACTAAGCATGCTTGTAGCAACAGTGGAGAGGAAAAACTCCCTTTTAACAGGAAGAAACCTCCAGCAGAACCAGGCTCAGTGTGAGCGGACATCTGCTGAGGCCGACTGGGGTTCAAGGAGACAGAAGCAGAGACATAAAAGCAGCTGTAAAAGGCAGCCCCATCCAGGAAACACACAGCCAGGCAGAGGAGCTCCGAGCCAGCTCCCATGCTAGAGGATGAAGAGAGCACATCCAGCCAGTCGTGGTCAGAGAAACAGGACTACACTGGAAAACAGGCTGATATCCAGCTTCTAGTTCAGGTTTTATATGAGGAATGATAGCATTCATTCCACAGTATTATTATCCCTGGTATCAACAGTGAAGACACACCCAAATGGCTGATAAATGACATCAATCAGATGTGATAGATTGGATTCAGGCAATGTATAGATGTTATATATATTTAGTTCTCTGTCTGCTGGTGAAAGTTTGTCAGTAAAACTGCTGAGGCAGCAAATGTAGCATTTAAACAAATGAAATAGAGTAAAAAAGGAAAACAGATTTTTTGTTTGTGTTCAATTTCTGAATTAAATGAATGAATTCTTCTTTTCTGTGATTGTGATTTTCACATTGTCCTATAAACAATAGCGGAGAAGTAGATTGAATTATTAACTGAGGTACTCAAGACCTATTTATGCTTTTTGTTGTAAATTTGATACATAAAACAAACAGTGCAGTTGAATTGTTTTCTTTCTTCTTGTTGAATACCTAAATTGACTGACATAATTACCTTTGATTAATGAATGGTTGGAAAAATATTCCTTGCAATTAATGAGGATAAATCAGATTATTTATATAGCACCCATTTACAAGCGCAATTTAAAGGCTTTTTATTGAGCTGAATAAATCCAGTCCTGCTGGCATGTTTGTATGTTTTCAGACCTATTTGTTGTACCAAACTGCATTGTCGTACTGTGACAGGAAAATGGTTGGTAGGAGATCAGCAGTGTTTTAGATACTGAATGAAAATTAGAATCATAAGAAAATATTGTTGTTATTAGGGAAACCAGCTCTGAGTTGTTTTGCATCCAATATATTTAGAAATAAACAATATGTTACAATAGACAATAAACTGCAAGTCTTTTTTGATGTTATTATTTTTGAAGATATGTAAATGCTGGTAGAAACTGATTAGAATTTGTGAATGCATCTATGAGAAGAGACAGAGCAGATTGGACCTCTAGAGGAAGCTTAGGTCCTTCAGATGCTGCAGATCTTCCATCAGCCTTTTGGGGAGAGTCTGATCACTTCCTCCATCATCTGCTGGGGTAACAGCATCAGAGCTTTCTTCATTGCTGGGTTTACATGGCAACTTCACTTCCATCACTATAACGGACGGAGAGGTTTGGACCCATAACTTTTAAAAGAGTCTCCTAAACATAAAAAGTAGATCTGTGGTGCAGCAGTTTGCTGACAGGGAGGAGAAGGGAGAGTTCACTCAACATAAAACTTACAGTAGCAGCAGTTGAAAATGGCCCTTCCCAGTCAAACACCAGCCGAATGGCAGCCCACTTTCCTGGAACTCCCAGCGAAATCCCCTTTAACTTCCAGCCACTGTAGTGTCCCCCTCTTGCATATTTTCTTTCTTTGACTTCATCCTTTCACTGAATTACAGGGTCTGACCAGGAGATGAGGCTTCTCTTTAGATCTTAATGTCCACAAATCATGACAGAAAGAATATTTTAGTACAAAGCTTGATGTTTAAAAAGGAATTGTAGAGGAGCAGCAAAGGACCAGCCAAGGACCAGTCAAGGACCAGCCAAGGACCAGTCAAGGACCAGCCAAGGACCAGGTGGGACCTGTCAAGGACCAGTCCAAGGACCTGTGACGAGCCTAAGACCAGTCAGGACCAGCCAAGGACCATTTAAGACCAGTCAAGGACCTGCAAGTAGGGACCAGTCAATGACCTGCCAATGACAGTCCAGGACCAGTTAAGGACCAGTCAAGGACTGGCAAGGACCAGTTAAGACCAGTCAGGACCAGCCAAGGACCAGTTGGGACCAGTTAAGACCAGTCAGGACCAGCCAAGATGGCAAAAGACCAGCCAAGGACCAGCCAGAGACCAGCCAAGGAGCCAGCCCAGAGACCAGCCAAGGACCAGTCAGGACCAGCCAAGAGCCAGCCAAGGACCAGTCAAGGACCAGTCAAGGACCAGCCAAGGGCCAGCCAAGGACCAGTCAAGGACCAACCAAGGGCCCATCAAGGACCAGCCAAGTTTTAGTTTAACCTGGTTTCATTTAATAAAAAATCTTTTCGAAGGAATCTTTTGCTATTCGGTTATTAATTAATTAATCAAAAAAGTAATTGACATATGAATCGATTTAAAAAATAATTGTTAGTTGCAGCTGTTAATTTCCTGCATGGATATCAGCTGTATGTTGGAAATCCCTGTCCAAAGTGTTCTTTAGGATCTCTAATAAGCCCACACCCAAGTATGACTAACAAGTACGGTTAGCATAAGATAGTTGTTTTCAAGAAGCATGAGCTTCTTATCTTTATTGAAATACTAAATATTTATTATAAGCTATCTGACAAGAGTAAGATTCTTGGCAGCCTGGGCTGATAAGAGACCGACTCCATCAAGAATATTCACCCCTGATGTAGTTTGCCTCTGGTGTCAGTTTGGAACATATGTAGTTGACTGTGGGTCGGTGTGTGATTGGATAGAATTGGATTGTTGTTATACATTATATTTGTTCGAAGTAAAGCTTAATAATTATACATTTCAGCCCATCTAATTGAATAAAGAACCTCTTGAAGAAAGCCATTTACGATCCTCTGCCTTAACCTAGTTATTTCGTTTTTTTTTTGTTTTGTTTTTTCTCTAAAAGTCTGTGGAATCAGGTTTTAAACTAACTATTTTGGTATAGCATGATGTAATTGGTCAGCAACATTTCTTAAATAAACTTTGGCAATAACATGGGTGAAGAATGTTCCAGGAAAAGGCTAAAACACTTTCTGAGTTTAAACTGCTCATGTTGGAAGTGAATCCCTGAAAGATTACTTAAATAATATAAGAGGTCAGGATGAAGAAAGTAAAAATGTCTGTGTTGAAATGTTTGAAATATTGCTGTTTATTCACTTTATTATTGTTTTTTGTACCTAAACACCCAACCGTCTAGATTGATTGATTCAAATAAGGTGGAAAAATGTGATTTATAAAACTGTACAATGATAACAAATATCTGAAAGATCTGAAATGAAAAAGGGAGATAAATGCAAATCCTCTCATCACTAGCAATTAATAAAATTTAAAGAAAATGTAAACATTTAAATAAAAACTCCAAAAAAAGAAATTGTACAAGCAGCTTTTAAATTTGACTGTAACTTATCCTCATGTCTTACATATTTAAAAACTTCTGAGTAACACAATCTAACAGTATTTACAAATGAATGTAAATACATAAAAACATTATGAGAAAATATTGGTACGTGGACAGTTTGACAGATGTAAGTGATTACGACCAATTATTCTGTAACTAGAAATAGAATCATATTAAGAATGTAAAAGTTTGTTTAGACAAACTTTAGCTGATATCACTGTAATTTGCAATAATCTTTAACAATTATCACCAAAATTGCAATTATAATTCAGTGCTTAAATGTTTTCCCAGAGAATAAATTAAATTATCTGAATAAAAATAACGAGCAATAGCAAAGCAACAGCTAAGAGGTTTGAAGTGGTTGGCAACAACAAGAGGAAGTTAAAATCCTACTAAAATGGACTGGAGTGCTAGATACCTGCAAATAAAAGATTATTATGAGAAAGAGATAAAAACCAACGTAAGTAAAATAATAGAGATATTTCATAAAACCTATGAGGGGAATAAATTACGAATTGTTTCGGCACTGTACCAGGGACTGATGGCAGGCAGGAAGACATCTACTATCTACATTAAAGAAAAATGGGAGGACGAATTAAAGGAACATATAAGCGAAGAGGAATGGTTTAAAATTTGTAAAATGCAGTGCACGGCCACCTGCTCTCGTGGTTGGAGGGAATTTAACTGGAAAAACATGATTAGATTTTTTATAACACCAAAGGTCAGGTCCAGGATGCTATCCAGTTCACAGCCATGCTGGAGACTCTGTGGCCAGACTGATGTAGGCCATACGCACATTTTCTGGACGTGTCAAAAGCTAACTACATACTGGCATAATGTTTGCCTTATTCTGAAAAAAATACTGGGCTATGGAATACCCAGATCTTGTAAAATACTTTATCTAGGATGCCTGACACACGAGGTAATTCACAAAGACGATGAATACTTGGTAAAAATTTTACTTTCAGCATCTAGGAAAACCATCACAAAACTATGGTATAGACAGGACCCCCCTGCGGCGGAGCAGTGGCTGAGCATCGTGGAAGAGATTTTTCTAATGGAGAAAATCACACATAGACTGAGATTGCAGGAGGACAAATTCGTTGTTAAATGGGAAAAATGGAGCGACTACAGGCGCAAGGAGAATACCACTCTTGTACCCAGATAAATATGGTCACAGCTGTTTAACATTGTTTATGAAGTTGAATGTATGATTGCCTCTCCACTGTATGTGTTCAGAAATGTTCAATAAAAAATAAGTAAAAAAAAAAAAATGTACTGGAGTGCAGACATTGCTGAAATAATTAATAAATTTACGTTAAATACGATAAGACAGACTGTAATATCAGACTGTCCTATTTTTGTTTTATGGTTACAGAACCGCCACATCCGCCCTTCTGCCCTCCTCACATACAGGTGGAAATCATAGAGGAAACCAGAACACAAAGGTGAGCATACAATCATCAGCCGGTTAATCATTTATACAATCATCCACTTGTAATTCCTGCTTCCTGAATCTGAACAGGGCGATGGCCGGCACATGGCTAACCTGAACCTGAAGTTGTTGCAACCTTTCCTCTCATAATGACTTTTTTGGGTCAGTAAGTGAGACGAAGAGAAGTTTCCTGCCATTGGTTCACCATTTAATTGAATCATTTAGAGCACTTTTAGGATCTAAAAAGTCACTTTTAGAATGTTTTGCTTTTAAACATCTGCTGTGGGACATTTTTCCAACTCATCCTTGATCCACCATTAGTGCTGATTAAAAAGGTATTTTTTATTGTTTCTTGTTTTCTAGTCTAATTGTAGCTTAGGAGAATTATATTATAATCATTGCATTCTTGTCAAAGCACCATGTTTACTCTGCACCTGAGCAAGATCAGTTCTACAGAAACTCAAACTTAAAGGTACTGTGGAGGATTTTCGTGAATTTTTTAAAAGACCCACCTTATCCATCAAAATGCACAGGCGCAAACCTGGACCCTCTCCTGAGAGGGAGCGCATATTAAAGGCGAGACCACTTCATGCACGCCTTGTTTAACAGTTGTTGTTCTCATAGCTCATACAAACTTACTGTGTCTGAACATCCGCCCTAACCCCTAAATCCCTCAATCACTGTATAGGGCGGGGACTATATAGTTAACTTTAAAGCAAACTCAGATAACTGACCGTTTGGACAGATGATCACTACTTTTTGCTCCGTTGGTCACGTAACTCCTCCTCCACTGCACAGTGCCTGCGCAATCTTTGTTATCAGTCGCCGCTATCGGGTAGCGACAGCCTATAGCGACAGCGGGCCGCTGTGACAGCGAATCCCATAATGCTTTGCGTGGAGAACTCTCCGCAGGTATTATGGGATATATCTGCCTCTTCTGAGGCCTTTCTTTTCTTCTCATTCACTTCGTAGACACTTTTTCTCTTACGACCCTCAAACATTTTCAAAGAACCGAGGTGAGAATTGTGAGCTTCTGCTCTCAATCATACTATATGTAAAGATGGACTAACTTTCTTCTAGTACATAGTTCTATTTTCATATATTCTTTAAATTTCTAAAAGAAATACAAAAACCATCTCATATGTTCTTCCTCACAGCAGCCTTAAAACATGACATAATTCTGTCTTAATTCCTGATTTGTTTAGACACAACATAATCAAACACCAAACCAACTTCACCATCTCTGCTTAATTAACACTCAACATGAGAATATATTATCATGTGCAATAGTCAGAAGAGATAAAGTTGGGAGATTAGTTTGCTGTCTTTCCGTTCTAACATCTGGATGCAGATGTTTTCTGTATGCTCCTCAGAAAGCGCTGTGCTGCTCATCCAGCTGTGTTCTGCTGCCTCAGTTCTTAGATAACTGTGAGCTGCAACCAGCATCTAAACATCAGCTGAGCTCTGAAAGCCTGAGCTGTCTTTAACAACCAACTGCTTCCATTTCACTCTCTTCACTGCTTCATTAATCTGTATTATTTTGCTGTCAGCGAACCTTTACCTGAACTCTATGAGGGACTTTTTTATCACTTTTAAAGAGAAATTGGCCATCATTAAGTCCTACCTACTCAGTTCTCAGATCCTCCATCTCAGCCTCATTTCAAGCTTCATCCAAGAACCTTGGACCAATCACCCTCTCCTTCATTAGTGAAATAGCTCTCTGTCCATCTTTCTGTCCTATCGACAGCATCACCGTCATGAGGTTTAGTTTATAGGACCATTGGGCCATTCTGTATTATTTAACACGTTCCAGTGGCTGTTAATGCTTTGGAAAATGCTGGGATACATCCTCTGGCCAAGAGGATGTATTTATTTTTTATTAAGAACTGATTTTATCGTACCTGTATGTCTCTTTAGTGTAGGGCTGGGCAATTTATTGCATTTGCAATATAATTGCAATTTAACAAAACACAATTTTCAAATCGCAGAGGCAATCAATTTGGTCATTTAACATTCAGAAAGTGCAGAAAGAGCTAAAATTAAGGTGAGTTTGCAACCACACAGATGGGAAGAGAGAAGAGTGGCTAGCATGAAAATTCTTGCATGCAGTTAGATTTGATCACTTCTTTTCAAAAGCTTACAGTAAAGTCTTGCAACAAATGAAACCCTGTAGTGAAACATTTAGATAATTTTGGTTAATGAAAAAGGAAATAAAAAAAAATGCAATTGCAATATTGGCTTAAAATAATTGCATTTTATTTAGTCAGAATCGTTCAGCCTTAGTGCAGTGTGGTCATCACTGTCATTTAACCCCAACTTCTTCACTGTCATAAACCGACTGGACAAGAAGTTTTCTTCAGTTTAAATTTTCCACTAGATCTGTTGGGTTATCTTATTTAAATTGGTATGTTATGCAGGGCAGACAGTATTAATACTGTACTTCTTATGGAAATAAAAGGAATGTTTATGTAGGTGGTTGTAAGTTGACTAAAATTGAAATAGTTGAAACGGTTGAATACCTTGTGAGGGACTGCATGCAGCAGCCTGCACTATAAAAAATGTAAATCGAAGTAAGTCTTTTTTTCTTAAAATAAGTGGATTTTTCCTTGAGTTAAGGAGGTAAGTGAGAAACTTTGCCAACGGAACAAGACAATTTACATTCAAAAAAAGTAAGAAAATATTTCATTGTTCCATTTCAAGTGAATATTATCTACTAATATGATTTTTTAGTAAAAAAAAATCCTTCCATTAGCAAATCATCTTATTTACCTGCTCATATTAAGTGCAAATACACTTAATTTAAGACACTTTACTTATTTCTAGATCGCTTTTGCAGTGTGTGTTTTTACTGGTTAAAATGCATGAATAAACAGGAGAAAACTGCTGACTACTTAAGGGCTGGTTATCCTCCCACAGCAGTCTGTCGCAGTGAGCTTGTCACAGGTATGATGCAGATCACCTACAATTAGGGAGAGAGGAGACAACCTGGTTTCTGAGTATAAATCAGCCTTTAGACTTACTTAGACAACTTTTATTGTCATTTTGTATACAAAGAGTATACAAAACAAAATTTCATTTAGTGCAGCTTTTCAGACAGTAAATGAGCAGCAGCTTAGCAGTGAAATGAACATTTCCATTCCATAAAGTGCAGTAGTGATCAAATGTAAACAGTGTGGGAGAACAGTGGGGGGGAGTCCAAGCGCTTCTGTGCCCTTTTGACCAGTGCGGTGGTGTTTCCAGTCCAGGTGAGGGTGTCTGTGATGTGACTATAATGGAAACTTTGTCAATTCTGTATATTTTTATTTTGAAGCTGGTACGAATTCTCTTAAAGGCCTGTTTAATATTTAAACTGTGGTGTTCATCTCAGAAGCATCAAGTATGGTAGCACCCAGCAGAGTGTAGATTAGACTCTGAGCTAGATGCAAGAGGAAAATCCAGATCTATCTGTTTCAAAATATAAACATCCAATCACTTTGAGTGAGCTGAAACTGCTTTGATCAGACACATCTACAAGCATCCGCTCACAGCTTTGATATTCGGCGCTGCAACCAGCAGAACAGCCACCTCTTTAATGGCATTGTCATCAAGTGCTGAAATGAACTACCAGCTTCAGTGAGAGCAGAGACATTCAGCTCCACCTTTGAAAATCTGTCGGAGGAACACCTCTTTTAAAAGCTGCCATTTATTTCACAGCACTTTGCCTTTTCCTCCTGTCATTTAAATAAAGGTAGTACCTACTCCTGACAAAAAGACCTTTTATTCTACCTTACTATACTTTGCTAGAGTTAATTATGTCTTTCTAAGTACTAAATGTGATGTCAAGAGTTGTGAAGGACTAATTTTAGGATAGTTAAACCACAGCTTTGAGTAAATGCTGATTTTTTTTATGTATAGATAAAAAGGGTTTTAAAAAGTTGCAGTTATAAATTGGCTGCTGAACATAATCAGCTGCTGCTGGAGGTTTTGAACAAATAAACACATGTGGCTCTATCCAGCTGATGAGGTGCCAAGGATGTTTCTTTTTCAGATAAGGATGCATGTTGATTTTGGTCCTGTAATTACTGTACCTCGGTTTCTATATAAAATTTACTGCAAATTGCCTTTTCTTCAAAAAGACACCTTTATATTTATTGTTTTTTCACAGTTCTAAATCTATCTCAAACAAAAGAAAAGTTAATTTAATTTAACTTGCCTAATAATATCAAAGAAACAATCCAGATAAGTTTCCAACTTGCCTGGTTTGCTTGTTGCTTAAGTGTGGACTGCATAGTGTCTCAGTTTGTAGCGCTGCTGCCTTGCAGCAAGAAGGATCTGGGTTTGATTCACATCCATTCCTGGATGTTGAGAGGACATTTTTAAATACTTCCCATCACTGAGTGTCTCTCCCTCTGATGAACAGGTAATCATGGGTTTTAGGTTTGCATCAGTTTAATTTTGGAACAAGCTCTGATGATCTACAGATGACCTGTTTTTATCAAGAAATATGAAAAATGTTTCATCCATTGCCAGTTGGCGTGGCTAAATTTAGTGGATTAGTGTTTAAAGCAATTAAGGATCATAAAGAAAAAAGAGAAAAAAACATCATAATGTGAGTAATTCGTGGAGATGTCTTTGGCAGGTGATATGGATGTTTTATTAAACTAATTAAGCTACTTAAAGGTGTATTATTGTAAGAACAGGCGTAATTGTTAAGATGAATCCATTTATAAGTAGATATAACTTCAGCATTGACTGACAGTTTTATTAACAGTTTCATGTTAAACACCAACTTTTTGCAAACTTTTTGAAGACCAGATAAAGATCATCAGCAGGTTTCATGCCTGTCTCTGCAGAGTAGTTTCTTTGATGTTTCTGCTGTTAGTTTCATTAATTTGTCTTTGGTAACTAGCTCCAGATCTCCAAAGTTACAAAACTTCCCTGTCTTCCCATCAGTCTTTATCCCCTCCCAGACCTTTCCTCATTATCCCCCAAGAGAACCTTTCCTCCTATGGACCAGTCTCCAAAATGTAGTCCCCACCAGGTACCGAAAACAACACTTAACCCTAAGATCAGAAGGGAAAGTAGCTTTACATTACTACTGGTGCTATGAAATAAATTACTGGCTCATATTATTTTCTTACATCCTGCATGCATTTTAAAAGATTCAATTTTTTTGAACATAGACCATAAAACCTTAATGTTAAAGCTAAATGATTGATGATCTGAATCTTAACTTCCCCATTTTGACAGTTCACTAAATTTCATTGATATTGAAATCAGTATTAACGGCTGACTACTTTCTGATGATTAATTCAAAAGGAAACTGTACATACATTATTTTCCTCCAGAACGCTTTCCTATTTCCATGATTTATTTTATCTATTTTTGAAACATTTAAAATGCCCACCATTTACCTATACCCTTTAGTAGACGGAAAAGCCCGTCTGACTGCAAGAAAGATTGGTAACTCTGCACTGAAATTGGTGGCATTTTTCTCCAGGGGGCGCTATAACTTCAAAATAGACATATACCAACAACCAATCAAATGCATACTAAGGTATCGCACCGATGAGTGATTTACAAGAATGCTAACAACAAAAAACAACATTATAAAATGTTCTATGCTCTATGTCTTCATCCATGCTGGGTCAGATCCTGACATTTGAAAAAGGAGGCAGAGAAATCGGAATAAAGCGTTAGCCTTGCTGCATGCAGTTAGCCTAGCCTGGTAGCTAAATAATTCTATAAACCTGTCATTCAGCCACACTTTCTAATAGACGGCTGTGACTTCAGCACTGTGGAGGGTGTGCAAATAAAGCTGCTTGCAGATCTGGTGGCAGGAGAGCTGCTCCCCAGGATGCTCCTATGTTTAGCATTGAAGAAGAGCTGCTGCGCATGGACAACTTTGAACCAGAGTCTATGGGGGAAGATTTCTGCACCCGGGGCGGAAATACCAATCTGACAACGACTGAAACAGCTTTATTCAGCATTAAAGAATAAATATTTATCCTGCACATCTAATATATATATATTAATATATTCCTACATATTTTAATTTTATCATTTTAATTTGTTTTTTTTATGTCGTAAGGTCACTGGGTGAGTGGGGCGATGCCCTAGCGCCCTCTATTAGCCTGCCTGTCATGAAGCAGGACATAAGGACCCAGTTTTCAAGGTGAGACAGACAGTTGGGATAATTCAAAGGGTTTATTTATAATTCAGAGTGAGCTTTGGATCTGCGGTGTCAGTGGCTAGGGCGGTGGCTGCCCGACCAGGTTTAGTGACAATGATAATCCGATGGAGGATGATTATCCATTTAATTCACTAACCTGGTTTAACAGTTCAGTCCGTCTCCATAGAACAAGGTTGGATCTAGCAGGAGGGCTGCCACCGAGATGCAGCAGGACCCGCCCAGAGTGTCTCAGATGCTGCAGCCCCGGAGAACAAGGTCAGGGATACCAGTGAGAATAGCACCAGGCTGGTTCAGGGTTCCAGACGTCCACAGACAGTTCAGGCAGAACGTTCATGAACAGGCAGGCTCAGTGGTTGAGAGGCAGAACAGGTCAGGATATCAGAAACACTACGAAACGCAAAAAACAAACCCTCCCTCCACAACGAGAACATGAAGAAGAGCATCGACATCAATAATCTCGCCTCAGTGGCTGGGATAAATAGAAGCAGCAGCAGGTGGTTAAGATGACCAGCAATTGGAAACTGGGCAGATTTATGCAGGTGAATGAAAACAATAATTAGGCCAGCCATCAGTGCCAAGACCCCGACACACTGGCCCTACATATTTACCGATGCACATGGACCATCCCAGCTCACTTACAGCAGTTGACCTAACGGTTACTGGTTTGGCCTGTGGGAGGAAGCCAGAGTACACTGAGAAAACCCACACATGCAACGGGAGAACATAGAAACTTAGAAAGGAAGACCCTGGGCTGGGAATCAAACCCAGGACCTCCTTGCAGCAAGGCAGCATTGTTACAAACTGCATCCCTATGCAGCCCCTGGAAAACGAAATCATGTTTGTAAAATCAAAAGTTAAGGCGTTTCATCTTATTGTACAATTATGAACTTAACTGTACATTTTATCTCAGAATAAATAATGTCTGTTCAGTTTAATGCCAACATGAGTAAAGACGACCGTCTCCAGAAGGTTCCTGAAAGCAGAATGGCTGGTGATGCCACATGCCGTCGTCTGCTCACATTTTCATCTGCCTGTCTTAATTTATTAGCTGCTGCTGTCTAATTAGTGAGGATATTAACCTATAAAAAACTACTGATTGATCTGTTGTCATCAACACTGAAAAGTTCTCATTTTTCATTCAGCCATTTTACTGCTTATTTAATGATTGATCAGATATATCGGTTTATCAATCTGTTCTGCTTTTCTGGATAGATTCATTTAAAGCCCCACTGTTATTCTTCATTCCTTTATTTAGGACATGCATTCATTTTACTTTGTGTTATTACATGTAATCAGTTTCAGCCGTAACAATAAATCAATTTCCTTGCTTATCAGGAGCAGATTTTAATTACAGTTTAGCATTTTATTGAACAGACCGGATCACTGAAGTCCTCAAACTGCATCGGTAATATCACATTTATTTATCTGCCTCCTAAAACAGCCGTAGAAAGTCTCCAAATTAAACAACAGTTATCGATTCATTTACAGCTGTTTACTTAGTTTTTATAGTTTTAAGATACTGATTTAATTAAACAAAAAAAAAATTTCTAAAAAGGTATAATTGTAGATGTAAAGCTTGTAAAATAAAAACGATCTGTGCTTATCCATGGTAGATGATGGTTTCAGTAACCTAGCTATCCTGAAATAATAGATCTGTTTTTGTTTGTGAGACATTTTGTTGCCTAGCATAATTGTTGCCCTATAAGCTCAGCTTATAGGGCAACAAAAAATGCATATATATATATA
>JAGKQL010000001.1:48318788-48364719 GCA_018398635.1 Cyprinodon brontotheroides | reverse complement strand
GTGTGTGTGTGTGTGTGTGTGTGTGTGTGTGTGTGTGTGTGTGTGTGCATCCAGGGATTTAGCATGAATGAAATAAGTCAATGCTTCTAAACAGCAGTCAAACAGGATTTTCATAATTGAGGCGCCAGCTCCTCATCAGGCTGGCGGTATTCATGAGGGAGAGGAGCTCCATCTGCCTCAACAACTGCAGCTGTTTCTTCTGCATCCGCAGCTGAATAATAAGATCCACCTCTTTTGTTCATCTCCTTCCGTTCTCTCTCCTCTCCCATTTCTGCTGTTTTTTTTTATGTTGACAGATGACCTCAGTTTAGGGCTGTTTCACTTTCTCTCTTTTTTCTTTCAATTTTTTATACCTCTTTAAAGCATTTGTACTAATTGGCTTCTGTCTTTTCATTCTTTTTGTTTTGTTTTTCAATTTCTTCTGAATCCCTCAGCAGCAGATTTAACGGCTTCATTTATCTGGAGAAGTAATCTCTTTTGACATGAACCAATCAGAGTCCTGGGATTCCCCCTTGTTGACTAATGTGCAGATCACCGCATGTTCTGGAAGAGATCCGCTGCCCCGTCTTTTCTTTTATTCCTTATCCCTTTCTTCATTTTAATAATCAATTTGAAAAAAACAAATCAGTATATGTTTGTTTGTGAAAATAAATGCAGCCTTTATTTTCACATAAATGTAGCCAGATGACACTAAATCCGCAGAAGAATCAAAAATTTATTTATAACACTAATTAAAATAATGGAACTTCATTGATCTCACATTGGAGAAATTTACCTCTGCATGTAACCCATCCCCTGGGGGAGCAGTTTATAATAGAAAAGAAAAGGTCTTTGGTTGTATTGATAGTAAGGCATATTTTTTTTATACATTACATCTTTATAAACTCTTAATGGTTTAACTTTGACTCTGTGTTGTTCAGGCTCCCATCATTCCCAGTCAGGTGAATCTAACAGCTCCTTTGACTTTATTTGCTTTTTCTTGCTGCTTCTCTCTTTGTTTCACTGATGTGATATTTAGCTCACCAGATAAGGAACCCTTAATGACATCTTTATATATATAATTTATGCAGTAGTGCCTCCTGATAGTTTTTTTATTGCTGTAGAAATGATCATTTTCAAAGTACCCTGTTTAATTTCTATACTTTATTAGTAAATCGATATAAAAGTTATTCATCAGATTCTCCTCATTGCTGTTAAATCTCATGCTGATAATTTATGTGTTAAGCTAAAAAAAGCTTAAAGTTTTTAAAGTAGCTGCATTGTATAACTCTAAAGGGAGAATTGATCAATTCTGAATTTTCTTATAGACATAGTTTATAATAAACACAAATAACACAAAATAATTCCTAATGATGTGTCTTTTAAACATTCCCCACAACACGTATACCTCAGATTCTGAAATGTTTGTGCTAATTTGGAAAAATTACAAAGTATTCTTCTCTTTTATTTACATCATTATATTTATATCTTTATTTTTTGTGTTTTTATTATATTTGTTTCACAGCAGACATTCCTTTCAAAATAGTGAGAGAAAAAACAATACTTCCTTTAATAATGAAAACAGCAGCATATATACAGACAGTTTTCCGCTTTTACTATTTGTACATAATATTAGAAATGCAGCAGGAGGGATTATAGGTGCAGTCAAAGTCAGGAAGGCAACATATAGGCGTAAAGATACACACAAAAATATGAAAGAGACTATAAAGATTTAGTGTCTTAATTGTGGACTGTTCTCCTCTGGAAACAGACTTTGAAGCATCCAATGCCGGTCCAGCAGATTCCAGAACAGTTTCTTCCCTACTGCCATTAGACTGCTGAATGTTATGTAAAATGGGTTATAAAAAAAAAACTGAAGTGTGGGAACTGTAACTATACAATCACAATGTTTTATTATCACTGCTGCTTACCTGCACTTTAAAAAATTAAATATTCTAGGGCTGTAATTCCTTTTGTTTAGACTTGTGTGTACAAAATGACAAAATAAAATCTGTCTAAGTGTAAGATTTACAACATAAGAAATTGAAATACATGTTAATATGAGATTAAAAAAATAATTGGAACTTAGTAGAATGATAATAAAAAATGAATAAATCATGCAGGTAGGCCTTTATAATAATAATAATAATAATAATAATAATAATAATAATAATAAATAATAATAATAATAATAATAATAACATGTAATAACAATATTTGCTGCAGAGACAATAAAAAATTATGTTTTGTTTTTGTTCTCCTTTTTCAAACAGCAACTTCTCCTTGTTTAGACAAGTTAAAGGCCGACAGCCCTAAACTTGTCTGACCTTAGAGGTTGTTGCTGTTATCTGACGTAGCTTTTCTGATAAGCTTTTATAAATCTGTTAATTGTGTTAAAACAGGCTACGTAGAAGTAGTGATTTCAGGATCTCTCCACCCAAACCATTGAGGACATCCTGTTAAGAGGAATCCAGTAAAAGCTGTTGGTGTTGGGCGGCTGGATGCTGGAGCTTCGCTCTGAGGACGGCACACACTCGTAAACCCAAAGTCATCAGGATGATTCTCAGTGGAGTGATTCAGTGATGAGCTGTAATGAAGGAGCTTTGGATCGCCACCAGCTCCGCTTTCTTTCTCTATTTTCTCCTGTGTGTCCACATCCATATTTGCAGCGCAAGCTTTCAGTTTACGGAGTGGATCTGAAACGTTAAATCTAAATCTTTGCAGAAAATTGAAATAGTCCAAATAATGGGCTGAACTCGGCCAGTTCTCCATGAAGGAGGAGGGCTTACATTTCACACTTTACAAGTGTTTGAAACTGTTTATTTAGATTAAAATGATAGATATTAAGATAAAATGCAGACAAACTATGCAACTGAAGGAAGATTTTTGAATGGAATCCAAAATTACAACAAGCAGAAAAGAAGAACAAACTGAGAAAATAAACACAAATTAATAAATTAATATTAAAAGATCAGGAAATAATGGAATATATTAAAGCAACGTATTAAACAAATATGAAAGAAAACCAAAACAGCCATAGAATATAATATTTAATTAATTTTAAGACATTATTCCGAGATTTAAAAAAAAACTTTTCCTAGATGAGTGATTATTCCTTCTAAGGAAGTCTAAGGAAGTTTTCATCCAGAATTGTAGAATAATGTTATTTTAATAGGGTAGTGCAGCAAAGCTTCTGTCCTTAACATTTTTTTCCTGCATAACTTTTTCTTTTATAATTTAAAAATGCTACTTTTACACTTTTACTGGAGTAAAAAGCCTTCATTCATACTTCCTTTTTTAAGTTTAACATTAATCTCCAACCAGAATCAATGTTCGGAGCTAAAACATTTTGAAAAGGTTGAACTATGAAAACCAGGTTTTCAAAGCAGAGCGACTTGCAGCATTGTCATTTATAAATGAGTTGTTGTTCCATTCTGCACGGAACATAACCGATCCAGGCTGGTTGTGTGCCAGGCGAGCAGCCTCTGCTCCGTCTGCTCTCTGCAGAGCAGCGGCCGGGTCCACATGAAGAGCTGCAGACCCTTCATGTGTTCACCTCCACCCTACGCACACTTACGATACGACGCTGAAGCTGTCTGGCCTTTGAGGAGACGCCACGGCGTGACCTCTGCTCCACACGCGGCTGTTGTTTACTGACTGCTGATACAGACGCTACTGGGTTTGTTCTGCAGGCTGCATGTGGGCAAAATAAAATAAACAGCATTGATTTAAGTAGGGATGCAACTAATGACTACTTAGCAAATCAAATATCTATTACTATTTTTTTTATTAATCGATTAATAATCTCATAACCAAAGGTTCGTTTAAAAAAAACATTTTACTAAATTAAAGCAGTTTAAACTAAAACCTTTCCACTTTGGCAGTTCTATATGGAGCATGTTGACAAACACATTTTTTTTTATTAAATGCAAAATGGTTAAATATTTTCTTCACAATCTTGGTATAATTCCTGATTATACCAAGATTGTAAGATTATATAATGATTATATAATGATTTGCTCTTTCAGCTGAAGGCACTATTTAGAGTCTCTATCCTCCAGTTAATCATTAATCGATTAGTCAATGATGATTATTTCAATAATTGATTAATCGTGATTATTTTTGATTGTTTCCACCAAAGATTTTAACCTATATATTGTTTGAGCAATATTAAAACACCATAATTTTTAATCGGTTTGTTTGATGAGAATACTTTACAACAGATAAAAGTTCAGTTGTTTTTAACCAAAGGATGGTTATTCAGGCTCTGATCTAACAGGAGTTGAGCAGCAATAGGTCGACTCTGATCTGTTGTTTTCAGCCCAGTTATGAAAGTCTCCCATGTTTAGAAATGCTGCCACATGCATGGATAAAGCTCTAAAAGCTGCAGATGCATCTCAGACATCTTTTCTTTATCATTATATCGAGGATCAGACGTTTTGCTGTGAAGTGAATTCTCACAGCTTCAACATTCTATACTTCATTTGTCACGGAAGAGGATTGGGCCACTGGAAAAATAAAAGTTAACTGATTTTTGAATATTATTTCAGTTTTATATGGGAAGAAAAAGTCAAATTCTGACTTTAATCTCAGAATTCTGACTGAACAGACATGTTAGCATCGAGCCATAGTCTCTGCTTTAGAGACTAGCTCTGTTGTTTTAATCTCCTTCTGCTCTTCCATTAATGAAATGCCATCATTGGAACCCCTCTGGTGTAAAAAGTCGCATAATTCCGTCATTTTCCACCAATGTGTTACTGGCCTTCCCCAAAAAACTCCCAACTGGAGTGCTCCACATCTATTCCTTCCCTGGTGCCCATCGACATTAAGATCCACAATTCTGAGATTAAAGTCAAAATTCTGACTTTTTCCCATATTAAACTGAAATAATATGTAAAAATCAGTTAACTTTTTTTTTTATTTTAGTGGTCCTAATCCTCTTCTGTACATTTGTAAAGATTGCTGAGTCAGACAAAAAAATCTATCTATGGTTTGGACTCTTCTCAGCCCGATTCCAACAGTTACTGCCTAACAGGTAAACTGCTGTGACTGTGTTCCGGTGGATTTTGGGATTCAAAGGTTTAGCTCTTAATTTAGTGTATATTTATATATATTCCCTCTAATTTTAAGCTTCATCAGTCTGGTGTCGTTTATAATCCCCTGGCTGACAGCTTTAACGATTTTCATCACTAAATGTTAAATAAATAAAAGGCTGAAGTTTATATCACACTTTTTTCCTTCCACTAAATGGAAGGAAGTGGGTTGCCTGTGCAGAGCAGCATTAACAGCCACTTTCTTTAGCTATGAGCTGAGTCATTCTTTAATTTGAACTTTAGCTGTCATAGCTGGAGGTCCTTTTTTTAACACTCCAGTTTTCAAAGAAACTGTCAGTTTGTTTTTTATCAGCTACAGCCCATAATAATTAAAATATACAGAAACATACATTTTGGATATGTGATAAAATTATCTGGATTTAGTCTTTGGAACTAATAAGGAAGTCAGTTTGGCTGTGATGTAAATTATTAAATTTTGGAGCAGGTTGACAGTTGCATTTTGTATCTATGCTTCTTTTTCTATGTCTGCTTCTGTCTCCTTTGAACCCCAGTCGGCTCCTCAGCAGATGGCCGCTCACACTGAGCCTGGTTCTGCTGGAGGTTTCCTTCCTGTTAAAAGGGAGTTTTTCCTTTCCACTGTCGCTACAAGCATGTTTAGTGTGAGGGATTGCTGAAGAGTCAATGAGTCGATGCAAATCAGCTGGTTTTTCTTAGATAGAAAACTTTGAATCAATCTGACTGGATGATCTGGTGAACTGGAAAGTGACCTGAGATGACATGTGATGTGAATTGGAGCTATAGAAATAAACTGAATTGAAATTAAGTTTCTCTACCTTACATCCATCCGTCCATTTTCCGTGACCCTTTATCCCAGGGGATGCAAGGGGTGCTGGGTGTTTGCTAGCGGAAAAATCCTCTTGACGTAAATGACCTACAGTAAATCCTAAAACCTGCATGGTAGAAAAAAACAAAAAAACTATAGGTATAAAGATGAGATAATTAATTACTAATTACTGAGTTAATGAAATGCTGACACATATAAAAGCATTTCTTTTAATTGAAATAGTGTGGTTGCTATATATATATATATATATATATATATAGCAGAACACATGCTCCAGCATCCATATATATATATATATATATATATAGGGTATATATATATATATATATATATATATATATATATATATATATATATATATATATATATATATAGATAGATGAACTGGATGAATTTCCTACGTCTCTCCTCAGAGTTTTACTTCCACTAATGAGTTTAATTTCACAAACACCCCGAACAACAAAGAGGTTTTGAATCCCACCTTATTACCTGACTTCAGACAAATCGCTCCATACAAACCATCTCATTTGTTTGCTATGACAAACTCAAATTGAGAGCAGCCTCTTTTAATATGTCTCAGCCAAGCCGGATTGGTTAAAGGGGTGCTATTCAATTATGAAACTTTTCACATTGGTAATTAGTCAGGGCGCTAACGTATTGTTTTATGGCTTTGACTGTGCATCTAGGTAGGAATGAGATGTTTTTAATGTGCGCACTGAGAGGATTTTGTTTGTTAATGCACTGTCTGTAATGAAGCAATGCAATCTCGTCAATGCGGATGACAAAAAGAAAAAAAAAACCTTTCACATGCAGACGTTTCCTCACGCAGAATCGCTCCAGCAGATTTTACAGGCTGACAAAACAGTACTGTATTTATTTATTTTAATTATGGTAGCATGATGTTTTTATCATTTTATTTATTTATAATTTCTGTGAATAAAAGGATATCCAATTTTGGGTTTTTGGATTTAAATATTAAGTTTATTAAAAATTAAGATAATTTATTATGTTGAATCTATTAAGGAAATAAAAAAGGGAAAAAATAAAGTAATTAAATCAATAGAATGAGCTGAATAAGCAGAGTGAACACGCTCACTTTTTGATAATAAATATTGAAATAAATCCTGCAGCCTAGATTAATGAACATCTCTGGAGCGTTGCCATCTCATTAGCCATTGTTAAAAAAAAAGGGTGCAGAGAAACAGACAGAAGGGGACCAAAAGAAACAAGGGATTTTATGTTGTCTTCATTTGTGTTAACATTGTGTTTGATTTGTTTATTTTTCACTGAAATAAAGACCTAGACTAAGTTCATTCCCCATGATAAAGCATGTTTGTCCTGAATAATTCAAATTATAATAATTATTTCTTTTCTCAATACAGGAGGAATAGTAACGGTGTTAATGAAATTTCCAGCGACACAGAATGCCGTTTGTTTGTCTTAACGTGCATACAAAAATGTGTATATAAATGACAATAAAAGTTGTTCAAGTTTAATGGTTTTATTTGTTCTAATAAAGTAATATACTTAATGACAGTATATTACGGCATTTTAAGGTTTCTATAAAGTAAACTATTGTTTTTTTTTGCAGAGAAAAAGCAGAAACATTATCACACACTCTATTATAAGGACGTTAGATTCTAAAACACTTTTACAATAATGCTAATAATACAATTTTATTTGCAATATGTTTCAAAGGGAATTGATACTAAAATGGCACAAACGGCATTCTTAATCCCACGTCTTAGCCAGAGAAATTAGGAAAAACATGCCAAATTGGATTAAGTCGTAGAAAAAAACTGCACACCATAGAGATTCCTGCAGAATCATTTGATCATACTTGACATAATGTTCTTATAAATGTCAAAGCGTGGCATCCCCTGCTGTCTCCCTCAATCTAACAATACCAATTAGTCCTAACGGCTCATTAACAGCAACCCCTAACAGATCAGCATCCCCAAAAACTGCTGATGGATGGACGGATGGATGGATGGATGGATGAGCAGAATGAAGAAAGGAAGGAAAGAAGAAACAAAGGACAGTAGATGAATGCTTAATGAGGTCCATTTGAAAACTGTTAGCCTTACTGCCATTTAAACCCGGAGCCTTTGGCTTTTTCTGCAACTGTAATTACTATCAGCGCACAATGTTTTTCAAGTGCTATTGACCTTTGTGTGTTATTGAGCGTCCCGGTAACAAAGCATTATGCAGCCTAATCAGGTTGTTATTAACAAAAGAGGGGTGAAGGTGATGAAAGAACAGAGAAGGGAGGTGAGGACACAGACATCATTTCTGTATCTCATCATTTACTCTTATTCAGATCAAAGCGCGTTTGTCATTAGCTGAGAACATTAACCCATCACAGGCAAGTACAGGGAAAGGAAAATGTTCCTTAATTGAGGTTATATTTACTCTCCATTTGGCTGCAGAGTAAAACTCAAAGGTTCCTTCTAATGTGCAAAATTCCATAAAAAAAAAATGTTTGGGGATAATGGTTTCTTTAAATAAGAAAAAAAACCAGCAAACAATGGGCTTTACTGGTTTTTCACCAGTGGACCTTTTGTGTCTGGAATGTTTGCGGTGTTCTGTCAGACCAGCATACCCCATCAGACCAGCATACCCCATCAGACCAGCATACCCGTAGTCAATACGTATGTGCAGGACGTCAGATTTGCATTAATCCCTTTAGTTTTGCACGAACTACCTCAATGGGTGTGTGTGATGAAGTTTTAGGGCCAGGCTAGAGATTTTTTTTTCTTATATTTCAAGAATATAGTCATAACATTATGAAAATAAAGTTGTAATATTATGAGAATAAAGTCATCATATAACAACCTGTTTTAGAAAGAAAGCTTCTAGCTCTGCCCAGCAGATGACGGCCGACCAGCTCCACCAATCAGCATCCTGAGTCCACTTTGACATCCTGCCCAGTTTGATGCTGCTGCTAAAGATTTCCTTATTTATGTAGCGAGGCCAAAGTCTAATAACTTCACATAGCGTTCCTAATTTTTAGGGAACAAATTAGCTTCTTGTAGGAAGTGTCATAAAATACAACTTGTTTTCTCGTAATTTTAGGACTTTATTCTCTTAATATTATGACTTTATTCTCTTAATTTACGACTTTATTTTTCATATTTTCATGAATATTCTCATTGTGACTTTATTCTCGGTAATTTTACTACTTTGTTCTCATAATTTTCTGAAATTGAAGAAGAAAAAGAAAAATATCTCTAGCCTCGCCCTAATACAAAAACAACAAACAGTTTAAGGGGAGATCGCCATACACTTTAAAAAAAAAAAAAAGTAAGCAGTTAAATAGAAAGTAATTAAAACTAAAGGGATATATGCCAGTTGAGGTGGTTTAAGAAAGTTTACTTTTGGTGCAAAATTAAAGGCATAAACTAAAGTGATAAACTGAAGGTATTTATTATGGGTATGCTGGTCTGACTCAACACTGGAACGATGGTGATAGATCAGCACTGATTCTCTCAGCCTGGCTGCATATGAAGACATGTCCGGTTAAAAAATAAAAAATACAACAACCAAGGATCAGGTTCACTGGTCGGGTAATACATCTTTATTGAGCTGCTATTAAAATAATGTACGTCTCATTAGCAGGACTCTGGAGAAGCTGCTGTTTCTTACCTCTTCTGCAGAATGCAAACATTAATGCTGTTTGGGAACGCCGGAATCAGTCAGTCCTCACAAAAACAAAAGCTGATTATATGATTATATATTATGATTATAAAGAAACGTTAAAGTTGTTAGAAGCTTCCTTGCAAACACTTACAGCAATACCTAGTAATTTGTAAATAAATATATATATATATATATATATATATATATATATATATATATATATATATATATATATATATATATATATATATATATATATATATATATATATATATATATATATATATATATATATGTGTGTGTTTGTGTGTGTGTATTGTGTGTGTGTAGTAACATGATTACAGTTTAGACAAATATGTCAAATAGTTTGAGTTTTCATTGAAATGTTCCTTTTCAATCCAAATGATTAATTTCATAGGAGGTCGTTTAGGATTAGCAGGGGAGTCAGAGAAAGATGACCTCTGATTGAGAAGAAGTGGGAGATGGATGTTTGAAGAGGTCCCACCAAATGAGAGGAATAGCGAGGAAGTTTAGTTGTGTACCGCATACACTCAGTGCTGCAGACAAACACACACGCCGGCCGCTGTATCACAGGATTAGAGTGCCTCTAAAAGGGAAGAGGAAAACACTGAGAGACAAGCACACATTCAACCACACGCAAAGCAGAAACATCCATTAGCAACGGACTCGCACTCTTTCTCTCACTCAGCCTCTTCTCACTCTCTAAGTCATAACAGTCCCTCACTCTCCCCCTCTTCTCTCCGCATGCTTATTAGTGCATATTTTCTCTCTTTCTTTGTGATTTTCTTTCTCAGGAATCAGCCTCTTGGTGATCTGCAGATGCTCAGGATCTTTCTGATTGTCCGTCTCTTTTTGCTAAAAGACAAAGTCCTTTTGAACCCTGCATGTGTGGCGTTTTTTATGCAGTTAGCTGACATTTACCAGGATAATCACTGAGAAGGAGAAAACAAATTGATATGATAACCTCAAATAAATTATGCAGTAATCTTATTGCACAAGGTTTCCTTCTTTTCTTCCAGTATTTTAAGCGAGTGATGTCAAATGCATGAATAAGAAGAAAATAGCTTGTTTTAGACTCATTTAAAAGGTTTCATCTATCAATCATTTAATAATCTTGAATGTCATATCTTCTAAGAGTGAGAGTTTGTTTGCTAATAACCCAAAACTTCCTGATCTCTATAGAAGGTGGAGAACCATCTTTGGCTAAATCAGAATAAGTCCTGTCATTAGAAAAGACAATTAGAGAGAAACTCCAAACAAAGCTTCCAACACACAGAACAATCCCTTCAGATTAAATCAAGAATCATGGAGTAAACTTTTGATCATCATTATTTTTATTTAATGAAGAAATGAAAGTGTTTTCTCGTTAATCCAGAGTGAGGCTCTTTTGGTCCCAGTCCAGCACAGAGACACATCTAAACGCTGTTCTAACGAGCTGAATGGATGAGTGAAGGCGTCTGGCTTTAGCTCATCTAAAGAGGAGCAAGGCTCCGCTACACCTGCATGATGCTGACAGGGACCAGAAAAAAATCACGCTGATGTTAGAACATCTGTATTTGGGATTATTGGATGGCTCTTCTAATTTTAAGCAATGCCTAGCAGCTTTTAAAAATATAGAAAAACTCAAAAGTCTGGATTGGTTTAGCTTTTTTCCTTTAATACCCTTATAACCCTCGTGTCTCTTAATAAAGGTGCTGAAAATCAGGATCTGAATAAAGCCCTATAAATCTGATATAAGATGTATTTTTACAGTTATCTGCGATTCTTCTTTTTTTCTAAGAGACTTCTGCCGTCAAATATATATATGTGGACACATTGTATATACTGTTTATACCCCAATGCTCATTTTTCGTCCTTTGGTAGATTCTTCTTCTCCTATGACTATTTGAGCTGATGGTACAAGTATATTTCTCCACTAAGTGAGATCAATAAAGTCAATCAATCAATATATGTCTAAAAATAATTTCAAACTTTCCGTCCCACCCTCCTTTATCTTGGAGCTGCCTCTGGATAACTCCCTTAAGGCTTGATTCCTATCATCTACATGGAGAAAGTCCAAGCCTTCTGGGCCTCTATGGCGTAAAGTTGGACCATGTGGAAGACTTAAAGTCGAAGGGGAAAGCGGGGCCGTTCCAACTGTTGCATTTGTTTATTCTCCCTGAGTGGTGCCCGATTTTACGAGTGAATAAAGTGATGAATGTGATTGGTGCGGGGTTATCAAGGGGGCGGAGGATTGTTGTGGCGGAAGGTTCATAAAGCAAGTTTGATTGTGGCCGGTTTGTCTGAAGCATCTTGCTAACCAGTTAGCATCTTATACTTAGTGCTAATTTCCCAATGGGAAATTCCATTGGGACCAAGTAGCACTAAATTGGTGACTTAGAACCGACGCTGTCAAGGAACGCTATGGACAGAGGAAACATGCAAGAGGAGGAGAGCTTAGTGTCGGAGGTGGTGGATGAGTCTCCTCCGTCATCCATTTTTTATTTAGAGGGAGGAAGCGGGGACAAAGATGTTGTGGAAAGAGACGGCCAGGCGGCAGAAGCTTGGTTTGGTGTAGAGGCTTCCAGCCGTACATGTTTGAGCCCTTGCCTGCAACGCTGCCAGTTCTGTTAGCTCTACGCCTGCTGCTGAAGACACAGGCGTCCATCCCGTGAACACTGGGACGCAACTCAATGGGAAAAGGAAAGGATTCTGATTTCAACCGTTGCGTATATTAGCTGCGACATATGAATCAAGATGCTATGACCGAAAATATGTGATTGACAGATGACCATTGATATATGATTGGCTGAATTTAGGTGTTCAGGCTGACGTAGAACTAACTGGCCTGCAGAAGATAACGAAAAAAAACAGATTTCAAGACAGGATTTTTTTTTATAGAAATTTTCTAAATTTTGCAACAAATTTTGCGCCTGATAAAGAGTATATTTATATACATGTTTAAACCAGAATGATTTGACATTTAAATATAACTTCCCTATGACTTGAAATGAGTTAGAGGTTCAAATCCAGGTGTGCTGTGGGTACGGCAGGGTTCTGAATAAAAGCATTTTTGGTTCTATTGCAGTTTTAATTGCTGCCTTTAAGTCTTCTTATTTTTGTTAGCAGCATTTTAGATTTGCTAGAAATTATATTTTTATCCCCATTGATTAAAGTATGCTTTGTGATTATTTAAAATGGTTTAAAATGTGTATCTAATGGATCTGTCAACAAATTAAGCTGCAAATTATATTTACAGCTTCACCTGATGTTTTATTTAATAACTCCTGACTGATCGATGATTATAATAGCAAAGCTTCTGCACAGTTTCATTGTGCAAACAGTAAAGCATTTTCTTTATGATGTAAAAACACCTGTACATTACGAGCAGAAGTTTTTTCTTTAAAGTGAATGTAATAAATCCCTCATTGCTGAATATTTCCAGATAGAAGGTAACTAGCAGTACCGTACCTCCAACCACTGCCTCCTCTTCGGTCAGGTCACCATATCCTCAGCAGGATGTCATTTACTGCTTCATTAGAAAATAAAGGCACATCTCCTGAACCTAATCAAAACTTTGTTAGGCTTAAACCCCAAACATTGGGCAGATTGTTCCGGTATTTTCCCTTTTAATTAAGAATGTAACTTCTTATCAAGCGCCAGGGCTGACGAATCACAGAGAATTTATTTGTTACAGTCTGTAAGAAGTTTTAAAACTTCTCACAGAGGAGACACATTTACATAGCGCTTCAGATAAATGTGGGGTTAGTGTCTGCCGTCTAATCCCAAATTAGAATCCACATTTTCCGTGCATCTTAAAGTTCTCTAACAGTCTACAGGGAGGAGGAGGAACAGAATGAGCAGATAGAAATTCTCTTTTATTACAGCTGCTTATAAGAGGATAAAAAACTCTTTTACTTTAAATCAAATTCTTTTTATTCCCTTAATTTTACTTTGCCCTTTAACATATTCATTGAAATTATTCATTTAAATGTTCGTTTTATTAAGCTTTTTTTTCTCAGAAGCAGCTGACTTTCAGGTTTTTTTTTTTTTTTTTGGAAAGCTGTTACACTGACAGCCCCCCCCATCCCCATCCTCACGGCTTTCACACTCCTGAAAGCACAGGTCCTTCAGGCGCCATCAAAGCCGACACTTTAAAGCATGTTGTGGATCCCTCCCAATGTTGCTGACAGGCTGAATTTCACCGTATGACTCTTTCTTACATGAAATGTCACACAAAAGCCCGTTTTTGGACAGGTGGAGATTTCTAGCAGTGCAGAAATGGATGTTTGGACAGAACCATGCAGGGCCAAATACAGCAGGAGTAGTTTTCCTAAATGAACCTGAGGAAACCAAAAGCAAGGCCCTTTAAAGCACACAACAAGCAATGATATGAAAAAGAAAACCTGTAGAAAGATCAAGGAATCATTGCAAAAAAATAAACTTCCTTTTAAGCTATTTCATTTTCTAAATAATGAATAAAATCAGATATTTTTATTTTCATACATTTCTTAATCAATCTTATGAATGCCTTTGAATCTGGATGTGTTGAAGCTGGTGTATCAAAGGGCATCAACATGTCTGATGTTCATGCAGATTACATGGAGGATGGCGTGAGAGGTTTAAGTGTTCTGGCGTCCGAGCTTCCGAGCGTTCGACGCTGGAGCTTCAGCCAATCAGAGAAGCTGATCCAGGAGATTTTTTGGAGAGACAGACACTACCTAGACATCATATATGTAGACGTCTCATCGGATGCTGGCCAATGTGCCTAGAAGGCGTCCATCTTTGATCGGACTACAGTTCAGACAGCTGCTGTAAGTATGAATAGGAGGCGCCTTAAATCTAATTTTAATCCCATTAACGACGAGTCAGAGATAATATTACAATAATCTCTTAAATGTCACAACCCCTTAAAAGAACAAAACAAATGTTAAAATTACCTTTACGTTAGATTAGATATATTACACATAAATTATGCTACGAACGGCAGCAGGAAATTCCTCACAGGCTGGCCGCAGTTTAGAGCTTTCAGCGGGGATTTTCAGCGCTGCCTCTCGGCGGTATGCTGGAGGTCTGGCACTCCCAATAAGATTATAGTGGGATCATCATCCCGATGAACTTATTAACAGAGGATGTTTGGAGGTGGACTTTCTCACTTAAAAATGTGTCAAAACTATTTTCCATCTCATTAAGTAAATAAACCCAAGCTGCTCTCTTTCTTGAAGCTACAGAACAGAGCAGATAAACAACCGAAGCGTCAAAGCAACTTGACCACAGTTTGATCCAGTCTCCAAATATCTGTGTTTAAGTACTTTTGATGCCCATAATTCTTTTGGTGTGAACGCAGCATTAGGATGGAACGCCTCATTTGGAGGTTTGAAAGCAGGGCTGAGTGGCGTCTAAACAACATGACCCACAAACTAGACTTAGTTACACCGGTGTTCTGTCAGATGAGCATACCCCGTAAGACCAGCATACCCATAGTCAATACTAAAGGGATAACCTTTAGTTTGTGCCAGTTTATCCCTTTAGTTTTTAATAAAATCTTACCTAATATTGGTGGGTTTTTTTTTTTTAACCGTATGGTGATCTGACTAAAGGGATACATGCCCTTTGAGGTAGTTTAAAGTCAATTTTTCGTACAAAACTAAAGGGGTAAACACAAATCTGACGTCTTGCTCATGCGTATTGTCTATAGGTATGCCGGACTGACGGGGTACACTGATATGACAGAACAGCGGCCCTGTCAGGACCGCGGCAAAAAGCCTGAGACAATACACTCATAGGGTTCAGGAAGCCATTTGAAAAGAGTTAGGAACTGTAACTGCATGGTTTGGAGGTTTGTAGCATTGTTATCTTGCATTGTTATCTTGCAGCATTAGCCCTGGGGTTTAGATGTTTGCATGCATGGGTTCTCTTCAGGTAGTCCGCCTTCCTCCCACGATCCAAAAAACTTGCCTGTTAGGTTGATTGGTGTCCCTAGATTGGTCTTAGGTGTGACTGTGTGTGAACATAGCAGGATACACCCTGTCTCTCCCCCATATACTGCTGGAGACACGCGGTAGAAGGTGGATAGTATGAAAATATATATATAAAATTAATTAAAATTAAATAATCCTAACAAACTGATAAACAAGCTGAATGTAGTCTGAGAACACTGGAAAACAAAAGCTTTTATTTTATTTTTAAATTCTTTTTTATAAACGTATGCAGAATAATTTTAAGTGTAAAATATGAACCTCTGCATGGCTTGAAAAAGCAGAAATAAGAGAATAGAAGCGAAATCAACGTTTAAATATGATGTTTTTTTTCCCCCTCTGATTCAGCCTTTAGTTCGTTCTAATGACTGCAACAAGAAAGAAGATGGAAGTTTCTATCCTGCAAAAACAATCTAGAAATAAGTAAAAATATCTTAAATTTGCCTTATTTACCTTTAATTTGACCATGTATTTTAGATGATTTGCCAATAGAATGAGTGTGGGACTCTTATAATTAGATAATTAGATAAAGTACACTTTAATTGTTTTTTTGTCTAATTTTAAATGCAAATTGTTTTGTTCCATCGTCAAAATGTCTCTCTTCCCTCCTCAATTGAAGAAAAATATAAGATTTAGATTTTGTTTTTTTCAGTGTTGCATCCTGTTTCTCTTTCTGCTCAATAGCCAAGGCTATGTAAAATCTGGAATCTAATCATTTATTGTTCAAGTAAAAACAAATGAAAAACATGAACATGCAGAGTAAAGGAAAATAAATTTAGAAGAAAAACAGAAGAATAAAAGAGTGGAAGGATTAAACTGAAAATGAAATTAGATTCTCAAGCATCTAACCCTAAATTTAAAGAGGCTCTGGAAGGTTCCCAAAGCTCTACTGACAACAAAGAAGAGATTTACCGCATGCCTCATTGCTGACAGGATTTGGTCAAATACAAATCCCTGCAGCAAAGCAGGAAGGTCAGGTCAGAGGTCATCTCTCCTATACAGAAATGGACATGGTTGTGGAAGTGAAATGGAAAGGAGACACTAAACATTAGATTTGTCACAGCGGACACACAGATTATCGCAGGTCATGGTCCTTATGAGCGTCTATGGACTCAGGGAGCAGAGCAGATAAGTGTTAGAGCAGCTGCCTTATTGAAGAGGGTCCTGTAAAGACTCTTCTGTGAAGACTTTATATCTTCTCACAGAACATTTGATTCTCATTTTTCTTGGACTCTGATGGACCAATAACCTCAGCTTCACACAATCCTGGAAACAATCTGTAATGATCTCAGAATGTAATACCCAGAATTCAGGTCAGACAGACAGTGGGAAAGTTTTAGGTGTTTATATACCAACAGCGCTGTGAGGCTGCTCGTCAGCTGCTGCAGGTGTCAAGATCATGACACAATCAGGCAGAACTGCATGGTTTCACATGTGTCAGTTATTACTAGTGAAATAATATTAGAGAGTAAATCATTAGAAAAAATGAACATTTATATTAGGAAACTGCAGTTTGCAGTTGCAGCTTCTTCTGATGCTTTAGGTTGAGCAAATATCCAGTAAAGGTTAGAAAGGTGATGTAGAAATGTGGAAGATGTTTTAGTCTTTGTTGATTTTAAAACTGCTCCCTCTGATAAAGCACATCTTATCTTCAGAGTTTGAAGTTTGGTTCATATTTCTCATTTAAAACAGTTTACACAGAAAGACATGAGCTGTCAAACCTGAGAGGAACTGCAAGAAAAAGGAAATTTCTAAGAATATTTTACTTATTCTAGATAATTTTTACAGTGAAGGACTGCACTGCAAAAATGATGTAGAAATAAGAAAAAACGTTCTTTAATTAAGTGTATTTACCCTTAATTTGAGAAGGTGAATAATAATTTTGCAATAATGATTTTGCAATGAAATTAGAATTTTTACTCTTCAAGTAAGATAATTAGATAATATGAACTTTAAATAAGACAATGCAATTGTTCTTTCTTATTTTGAAAATAAATTGTCTTGTTCCAATGGCAAAATGTCTAGCTTACCTCCTTAATTTAAGAAAAAAATTGCACAAATTTTAAGAAAATATTTGCAATTAAAAAAAAAAAGTATTAAATTAAGTGTATTTACACTTAATTTGAGCAGGTAAATGAGATAGTTTGCCAATGGAATGTGTATTTTTACACTTTAGTAAGATAATTCCATAATATGCACTTGAAATAAGACAATGCAATCGTGTTTTCTTATTTTAAATGTAAATTGTCTTTCTCCATTGGCAAAATGTCTTTTTTTACCTCCTCAAACCAAGAACAAATGCACTTATTTTAATAAAAAATAAGTGCTGTTTACGCTACAATCTTAACTTTAACTGCTTTTCTTTACATTGAATTTCACTGTTTGAGCTGGAAAACATCATAGGTTTGTATTTTAATTTAGAAAACAGGAATTAATGTTGTTTCTATACTTTTTTCAAATGAAGAATGTCTTCCTTATTTATCGGAGGTAATGACAGCGCGATACAAAGATGTATCCTCCACCGTGGTCATCCCATCTTCCCTCCACCGTGAGGCTACATAATGAATAGGATTAACGGTGTTTCTCCCTCTCCTTCTAACTCTTTGTCTCATACACTCTTTAGATATCTCTCTTCTTCACTGCCCCTCTCTTTCTCTCCTTTCCTCCACACACATTTCGCTCTCCAAAAGAAATCTTTCAGGCATGTCCAATTGGCTCTGGCCACTACATGCATGCCTCCCCAGAGAGAATAAACCATAAAAATTCTCTCTCAAAAACACAAATAAAGGGCCCCATATACACACACACAGACACACACCCCTAAATGAAGATCCGACTAAAGGAAAAGGCCACTAACAGGACATCAGACTTTTCATCAAAGGCTCGCCGTACTGTCCCTGCAACCCTGTTTTCAGAGCAGGTGTGTGTGTGTGTGTGTCACAGCGACAGATCCCTGTAGTAATATTGAGGGGCTACGCCTGGTTATGTGCCACATAGGTGCTTTTTAGAGGACCCATGCTGCCCGCACTGTATCACACATTCCATACACACAGACAAAGTAAATTGGATAGATTTATATTACTGCTGTTGTAAAACTTTTTCTCGAGTTCCTGTCCACCTTTTTATCTGTACTATCAAATTCACCCCATTTTTTTTTTCTTTGTATTTCCAGGGATGCTCACCTTCATTCCTTTTTCTCGCCTCTACTTTCTTTTGCTTTCGCCGTATCTCTTCAGCATTTCACATATTCCCTTTACTTGAAACTTTTACAGCTACTGCACAGTTTTTTTGTGAATCTTTTGCTTTTACGTTTGATTTATTATGTCAATAGAGTAGTTCTATTTACATTTTAATCATTATTTGACTAATCTGCAGATTATTTTCCTAGTTTGAGCTGGTTTTCTGTCTTTTATTGATCCTTTCCCATTTCCTCTTGTTAGCCCAGGAAATGAACGCTGTGTTTACTGCAGATTTTAATTGGCTATGTGGGCGTGTTGCACGCCTGGTCGTACGTCTCCTTGTTGGCCTATTGCCTGGGGTCTATCCTGCTTATTTGGAATAAAACAGGGGCCTGGAGATTGGATTGATGGTGAAGTTGAGGCGGTTATGAATGTGTTCCTAAATGTGTTCAGAAATTAACACAGCTTGAAAAACAGTAGATGATCATACATTGTTTAATACCCATTAACATGTTATAAATCTTTACGGGATGTTTGTGCTTCTGTTCCAGATGAGTAGCCTAGGGATCCTTTTCAGTTCCATGCTTACATCATCATACATTCTAGGCTAACTTACCTGGAGCAGACAGAGGTGACGATGTGCCTGCCTCAACTATATTGCTGGTTGCAGACCAGTTGCTAATGGTGCAGGTGTGCTGATGGTGCAGGAGCTGTGGCCGTAGATCTGATGGAATAATTCTGCTCTATTTATTAAAAATCTTATATTTAGACATTTAATTCCTCAGATTAGAAGTATACGCTCCCATTTCCTGTCCCAGTATTGCACTGAGAGTAATCTGCATTGCATTTTGTAAAGTAAATCCATTTTCTCAAGCAGTTTTTATCAGCTATGCTTGATTCGTTTACTGTAGCAGCAGCTGCTGACGTCGCCATGCTCTTGTGTGCATGGAAATTTAACCACTCTTCCACTCCATGTGTGGTTTTATGTTAATAGGAACTGGGTAGTACCAATAAAATTTGTACGGCACGCTTGCCATTCAAACTTGGTGCATCGTACCTAAAGATGCACACTCAATCGAATACTAGAAAGAGAAACTTAAGGTTTTAGACGCAGCCGAAGCGTCTGTTATCAGCAATAAGCTCCATATTATCAGCCATAAGAAACCTACTAGAAGGTAGAGTAGGCAGAGTCTGGAGGCATTCTATGGGACTGATAGCAAATAATAACGGCCATTTCATGGTTGATCACATCTGATATATGACCCAATATAGAGTTATTATTCCTGATAAGTTTATCCAACAACACAGATGACAACTCAAAAAACCAGCAGTTTGTTCTGGTCCCATCAATAGAGAACATCAGGGTAGGAGCTCCACTCCACTCCACTTCAAAACGGCTCTTCTCAGTCAAACGTCAGCCGAATGGGAGCAAAATCTCCCCCAACTTCCAGCCACTGCCCTTCTCATGGGCGTGAATATTTTTTTTTCTCTGACTCCACCCTTTCACTGAATTACAGGGTCTGACCAGGAGATTACGATTCTCTTTAGATCTTCATGTCTGAAATTATGACAAAAACAATATTTTAGTACTAAGATTGATGTTTAAAAAGGAATTGTAGGGGACCAGCCAAGAACCAGTCCAGGACAAGCCAAGGGCCAGCAAAGGACCAAGGAAGGACCAACCATGGACAAACCAAGGACCAGCCAGGACAAACCAAGGACCAACCGGGGCCAGCCAAGGACCAGCCATGGATTAACCAAGGACCAACCAAGGACAAACCAAAAAGGACCAAGCAAGGACCAACCAAGGACCAGCCAAGAATCAGCCAAGGACCAACTAAGGACCAGCCAAAAACAAACTAAGGACCAGGTAAGGACCAGCTAAGGACCAGCCAGAATCAGCCAAGGACCAGCCAAGGACCAGCCTAGGACCAGCCAAGGACCAACCAGGACCAACTAAGGATCAGCCAAGAATCAGCCAAGAACCAGCCAGGGACAAACCAGGACCAACCAAGGACATACCAAGGACCAGCCATGGACCAGAAACCAGGACCAGCCTAGGACCAGCCTAGGACCAGCCAAGGACCAGCCTAGGACCAGCCAAGGACCAACCAAGGACCAACTAAGGATCAGCCAAGAATCAGCCAAGAACCAGCCAAGGACAAACCAAGGACCAATCAAGGACATACCAAGGACCAGCCATGGACCAACCAAGGACCAATCCAAGGAGGAAAACCAAGGACCAACCAAGGACCAACCAAGGACCAGCCAGGGACCAACTAAGGACCAGCCAAGCATTAGCAAAGGACCAGCCAAGGACCAGCCAAGGACCAACTAAGGGCCAGCCAAGGACCAAATACGGACCAGCCAAGAATCAGCCAAGGACCAGCCAAGGACCAGCCAAGGACCAACTAAGGACCAGCCAAGAATCAGCCAAGAACCAGCCAAGGACCAACTAAGGATCAGCCAAAAAGGACCCACCAAGGACCCACCAAGGACCTGCAAAGGACCAGCCAAGGACCAGTCAAGGATTAATTAAGGACCAGCCAAGTACCAGCCAAGGACCAACTAAGGACCAGCCAAGGACCAACTAAGGACCAGCCAAGGACCAACTAAGGATAAGCCAAGGACCATCTAAGGACCAGCCAAGGGCCCACCAAGGACCAACTAAGGATAAGCCAAGGACCAACTAAGGACCAGCCAAGGACCAACTAAGGATAAGCCAAGGACCATCTCCGAGATCAAGCCAAAGACCAACTAAGGCCAAAGCCAGCGACCAACTAAGGATTAAAGTGCTGCAACCAGCCGGGGACCCATTTTCGAAACAAAGAGGGACATTTTTGAATGGCTACTATTCAATTCATTTTCAGTTTATTTCTATAAGCGCTAATTCACAACACATTGAAAACATGTCCTCAAGACACTTTACAGTTCAACCAAGAACATCCAGTCTATTACTACAGTATAGTACTACTACTACAGTATATACTACTGTATGTGGTGTCAGTGGGCTGCTTCTCATCCACCTCATCTGGTTTTATACAACATTGTTCAGGAGATCTTTCTCTTAGCATCTAAAACAAAATGCTACGTCCACTTTGAATCATTCACATGTGCGATGAGGCTGCCTAAAACTTTAAGGATTGCAGAATGGAGCAGGAGGTGTGGAGAGCAGCTTGTGAGGTTTTCCACTCTCTACAGTGACAGGTGGTCCTCAGAGGTCTATGCAGGTGGAAAAAGCAAAGGAGAAATAAGAAAAAAAAACTGTGACTGTGCTTTTGGTGGGAAAATATGCTCTCACTTAGTGCCATGTTGATTTTACTTTTTATTAGAAGAAAAAAAAATATTCTTAAACATTGTTTAGATGATCTAAAACATTTTAAATGAATTATTTAAAATCTTGAGGCAAACACTGTACATGAAGCTGTTTCACTGTATGTAATTTAATAAATATTTAACACGGTTCCAGAAAGCTATATCTGTAAGCATGGATTCTTTTCTTGCAAATAAAGCAAGAGAAAAGCTGCCGTTTGGTCTTAACTCAGCGTTGCCGCACACCCTCTCTCTTTCTTTCTCAAACACACACAGGAGCAGGTAGTAATTGTGCCCAGAGTTGTCGTGGTTACGGTGGTTTCCTTGTCTTAAAAGCAAAAGAAGGGGGTTCCCATGAGGCTCACATCTATTGGACAACACTTAAACTCTCTGACCTTTCAGAGTGGATATGAGCTGCTGGATCTGTATAATTGTACAAGATGTGTGCATGAAGGACGCAGAGAGAATGAGGCTCGGACTCGCGAAGGCGAAGAATCTGCGAGGGGAGGGGGGAGTAAAGGGAGGCTGGGTTAAGAAAAGGGAGACAACAAGGTCTCGTAGGGATTGAAGCTGGACGATCCCTCATGCAGCATTTCGTCACACAAACTCATGCACTTGAACTGAGGGGCAATTGTTGCAGACACTTGTCTTTTTTGCTCTCATCCTTTTCCTCTCCACTGGGATGGAGAGTGACGGGTGAGAGCGGGATGATAAAAGGAACGAAAGTCCAACAACATTTCGATTACTTTTGCTAAGTCTTTCTTTGTCTTTTTAGTTATAAGTATATTTGTTCTGATCTGTGAGACCTTAGGATCAAAATAAAGCAATATGTTGTTGGAAACTGAAATAAAGAATAAATACCTCCCCATTCAATGAAGAATAAATACTCTATATCTGCCCCATTACAGATTCCTTCTGCTTTTATGTGTCATACAAATATTTTAGATTATTAAACAGCTTTTAATGTTTGGCAGCAGCTGCCTCAGACCCGCTCGCCTCTTGGGGGTTTTCTCCTCTCTGTTGGTGGCTGGCTGGAAGTAGATCTTAACATTTTTCATATGCGTAATCCAAACTACAGGCACCAGGATAATAAAAGCAAAACATATTTAGCTGGCAGGTTTCACTGAGCATTCTAAGTTAAAGCTGAGTACAGTGTTAGCCAATACAATACTACAGGGGATATACAGTCCAGAAATGTAATATATTATACATAACTATGATATTTATCATCACATCTCTGAGCCTCAGCCTCTTAACCTTAATGACTTGCGTTGCCTTAGAATTCCTTATTTATAATTACATAGGGCCCGGGTCTCTGCAGCCATGGAGGTATGCGAACGGCATCTTTAGGCTCTGCGACGGCGCGAGCCGTAACCTAAACTAGCGATTGAAAAGATGGCCAAAGCGCCACAGCGATTGTAGAAATAATGGGTATATTTATTATCTTAAGTCTACCATGAAATTCACGCGTATACCCTACTACTGCAGACTAATACGAAATACTATCTGTAAAATTATCCATTATGTCAACAAACTCATCACTTCTTCTGAGAAGGTAGGTGTTGATGTGGGGCGTCGTGGAAAGACATTTTGGTTCATGCTTCGCCCGGTACTGTTGCGGGAAGCGTTGGGGAGATGTTCTCATGTTGCTGCCCGCAGTCTGACGGCTAGATGTAAAATAAAAGCTTGCCACCATCAGTGTGTTACCTGTGTGGCTTAATGTAATGTAGTTTCAAGAGCTTTGGTCATAGCGCTCCTTGACCTCGCCTTTGATGCGCTCAACCGCGCGACTTTGTAGCGTGACCATTTACCGCTTTGTTGCCTAAAAGCGCATGCGGAATGAACGTAGACATAAACTTCCCGTTTTGGATTTGGTTAGCCGTAGCCATAGTCGTTTCTCCACCAGGGGAAACAGCACATCGGCTGAAGCAAGTGGCCAAGAGTTTAAGCCTGCAAATTATGCTTTTCAAGAAAACACTTTAATCCACACATAAACAGCTCCATATAATTTTAACATAAAAAATGAATGAGAAAAAAAAAAAAAAAAGCTGTTGCACTCTTCTAGTCCAAGTCAAAGTTTGTATTGGGATGCATCATGACCTAAGATGCAGCTTCCCTGTTTTCAAGCCTCCAGATGTGGTTGCTGCAATAAAGGCAATCCTTTCAAGTTAGGAACGGCCTGAGAGTGGACGGCAGATGCAAATGCTAGAGTTACATGGCTGCCGTTGTGCTTGCAAGCGTTTCTCCCAAGGATGTAGAGTATTTACCATTTCTTACATAGTGTAAATTAAATAACTATTTTAGAAACTGTGTTTTCTGGGTTCGGGCTGGATGTGTTAATATTTCGTGCGTGATTAAGAAGCTATAGGAAATAGCTTCAAACACTTGCTAGCAGTTGCTGCCATTGGTAGAAGAATCAGAAATAGTGTTGTAAGAGATGCTCCATTGCTGAGTATCCACCCAGTGCTGCCTCCCTCCCCCACTTCCGCCAAGCAAGCACTTCTTGCGCTCAGCTGACTGAAGGTGTGGCTCTTGCAGCAAGCTGACTTTTGTAGGAAATGTGTAAACTTCCTGAGTGCCAATCACTCCGCAACCAGCCCTTACCTTCTTCAAGTCAGCCCCTGAAAGTTGGCAGAGAATAAGTTTCAAATTTTAATCTTTCCCGCAAAACCCGCTACAGTAAACCCTACTTTATCTCCTCAATCAACCACCTGCTCCATTCAGGTGTGTTCTTCTTTCATCATTCAGTCCCCAAACCCCGGAGGGAAGACATCCTGCTTCCCATAAATCTGCTTATTCTATCATCATCTACACTGCAAAAACAATCTAGAAATAACTAAATATTAATAAAATTAAGTGTATTTACCCCTCATTTGAGCAGGTAAATAACATGATTTGCCAATGGAATGAGTATTTTTACTCTTAAAATAAGTTAACTAGGTAATATGCACTGGAAATAAGACAATGCAATTGTGTATTTCATATTGTTTAAATGTAAATTGTTCTTGTTCCATTGGCAAAGTGTCTCTGAATTTACCTCCTCAATTCAAGCAAAAATTACTTTCCTTTTAGATTTCATTATTTTTTGTAGTGTATCTTCTCCACATTTACTATTTCCTCATGATCACAGACTCTCTAGTTACCCCCTTTGTCATCCTCTGAGTCTCTAATGCTGGAATAATTCTGACAAGAAGAAAACAATAACAGGATAGTGATTAGCAGCAATTTGAAACTGTGTTAATCTGTGGAAGCTAAGCAGTATTTCTTGTTAACAAGGTCCTATTCATTTTATATCTAACTAATAGCTTCATTTTTATTTTATTTTAAGGTGCACTGAAACTAACTTTTTTTGTTTTTGTTTTTTAAAAGAAAATAAAAAAAATTGTTAGGCTACTTGAAAAACCAACAAAAATCTTGGAATGGATGGTGCTCTATCTCTTCTAAATATATCTGCTTAAAACCTTCCATCTTATCAAGTTCAGCTGCTTAGAAGGACATTTTGAGAGAAACAAAGTTTGGTGGAAGGAAGGGAAAGGTTACAGTGAGGATTTTATATTAATCACAGAAGGAAAACAAACTCTTGGACATGAAGGGGGAGGGGCTGCAGCCAAACGCTGCACTGAATAAGAGCAGTTTCAGTCACGTGTCTAACCTTCATGATGGATTTTGTTTGAGAGGTAAATTATGCCAGATGTCGCTTAGAAAAGCAAATAAAAACACAAATTGTTTCGGTTTTAAATGTACCATTTATCATTTTAACTTAATATATTGAGACAGTTACACTGTTTTATCCCAATAAGAGTTTATTTAGACAAACAAGCATTTAGTTGATGAGCTAAAATTATCAGAGAAATTAAAATGAATATTTAAACTCCATTTTACTGTGAGGTTTACAAGCAGGTTACAGGGGAACATTCAGACAGGCCAACAATTCCCTCCAACGACCCCCCCTTCAGAGACATAGACAGGTATGGGGCATTGCAGGCTAACAATAGAAGCCAAACGACCCCCATTCCAAAGGAATGGATCCATTCGTCCATTTAAATTTGCATGTTTTCTAAGCTTTGTTTTTTTTTCCACTCTAAGGTTGGAACTCAACACTATTTCTGACAATTTAAATTGAAAAATCTTCCTGGATGGGAAGAGAAACATCTTCAAACTTGGAAACAAAGTCCAGTGGATTGTATTTTTTGGTTTTAATCTTTTGGAATGACTATGAGGTGAAGATTGATAGTTAGTTTAAATGGTGTCTATCAGCTGGTCAGTCCAGCAGGAACCTGAACATTTCCACTGACTTTCAGTTTCCTTCCATTTTGCCCTACAGTCTTTCACCCTCAATGTGTGTTAATTTAGTCCCCATATTAATGAAAACAAGTCAAGCAAATCATTCAGCCGATGTCACGAACATTGCTTAAGGAAGAATGAAACTATTCATAAATAAGGAATTTAAACAGATTTAAACCTGATTAAAGTCATTAATATTTTAAAAAGTGTTTTGAGCTTTACTCAGTGAATTTTTTTATGCAGGTCATTTTTTAGAAGCTGTCATTTAAACCAACCGGAACTGATCCCACAACAATAACAAGTTACTTATGAATCGACTTTAATCCTTCGTTATTCTGCTTTTTAAGGAGGAGGAGGAGTGTCCAGAGAGACGTCATCTTTAAAATCAGACAGTAGGAAATTACGCCGGGACAGGAAAGATGATAAAACCTTAGCTGGGAGGTTAGAAGAGCACAGGACCATCCACATTTATTTATTTTGTTGTTCCTGAACCTTTCTGTAACTAAATGCCTGGAAATGGAAAAGCATTTTATTTGAAGTCGCTCCTGTGTTATCTGTTTCTACAAGGTCAATTAAATGTGTACTATTATAAATAAGATGTGAAATTAATATTAACCTATGAGCTGATAATTAATGCATAAAATTGGCAACCCCTTAATCCAATAATTTAATGTCCGAAAAATATTTAGATATTTTCAGAACTAATAATAATAGTGAGTAAAAAGCAGTTATAACAATTTGAGACACTTAAGTATTTATTATCCATGTCATCATTTTACCAATAAAAGTCAAATATTGTGGCTTTTACAGTGACAGAGCAGATGATTGGTCAGCTGCTGTCCAAATGGACCAATTAGAATTTAGAGTTTAATTAATTACGATTAAAGATCATGATGGGCTGCAGAACACAACATATTAGATCCTAACAAAATATAATGAATGCATTTTTAAAATTGTTTATCCAATAAAAATGTTGGGGATTTTTATACATACTAGGATATTTATGAATCTAAATTATGATTGAATAATTTCAGATATTTCAAACTTCATGGTTGATCAGATGTTAACTGACTCATCATAATGTGGAATGCAGATTTTGTTGGTTTTAATGTCGGAGAAAATTGAAAGAAATCTATATTAGAATGTCTTTAGCATTAGGCCGTAATATTAATTCTTTATCTTTGAATTCAGCCTGTTTCTAGAAACAGAATAATTTTTTTTTTTTTCTCAGTCCTTTAATATAAGTAGAATTTTCATTGTTTAGCTTATTTTTTCCCTCTCTGAAACCCAAGGTCTTCTGAAAAAATATCTTGTCAAATATGAATGACTTAATGTATTAAATTAAAACACTTATATATATTAATATAATTAATATATGAAAGTCCTTCTTTTCTGATGCATCAGAAAAAAATCTGGAATAAACCATAAACCTTCCTATTTATGAATGATTAAAAAAATGAATAATTTTTGTACACGTAAAGCAAATGTTTTTAAACTACATCTATAAAAATCTTAAACTTTTCAATTTAATTATATTCATTCAATTTCAATTTCATATATATATCATATATTCATAAACAATATATTAGGACAATATTTATTTATTATTATTTATATCTGCAACCGAATGAAGAAGAAATGCTTTTAAAGCCTTAATTTCTATTAAATATGGAAAATTCTGCTCACAGATAATCATAAACATGATGTTAAACATCAGAATATTACATCAGAGCAATTGATAGCGTATAAATATGGACAGAAGTGTATACTACGTTTTTTTGGACGAACGGGCCTGATGGGACCATGTTCTGATGGGACCATGTTGCTCTGACATCAGCCGTCACCTGTCTTCATACCTTCCATTGCTCTGAGCCGTCTCACGCTGATCGCTGCAGCCCAGGCAGGAAGCAAAGGGATTCAGCCGTTCTTATCTTTTTTATATTTCCTTGTGTAGCGCATGTTGTTCCAACTGATGTCTGAGTATGGCTTTGTTTTTAATGCTTTTTCCTCTGCAGACCCCACATATCTTTTTCTCCGAGTGTGTAGTCTCTAATGGGTATGTCTGATGCCTGGCGTCAGGGTTGACCGTATCTTTCCCTGGTGACATTGCATCATGATGTATATTTACACACGGACATCGACACACACATACCAACCCCCTCTGTGCTGCTGCAGTCCTCTACTTTTATTTCATATTCAAGTGACATCGGTAACCACATTAATTTAAAGCATCTGTTTCTTATTAAATCCAAAGGTGTTATAAAAGTTTCATGTCATTTTTCAGAAATCAGAGGGAAAAGTTGAGTTCGTTAAGGTGATTCTAATCGAACACACATCTGAGGTACTTTTAATAGCTAGAGGTTAGAGGAGCTTTAGTGGACTCAGAAGGTCTTCCTCACCTGATTCATGGGTTTTCCTCTCTCCCTCCCCCTCTTCTCCCCCTCCTCTTTCTACTAATCTCCGTCTCCCTGTCTATCTGCCTCTCTGGAGAGCATTTAGGGCCTGCTCTCTGGATTTGGAGCAGACATATTGTCTTTTGCTGCAACAAACTGAGCACTAATTGGCCAGAGAGAAGTTTCTAGACAGCATAGAGAAGAAGGCAAAAATAAGTGGTGAGAACGGTGGGAGGAGGGAGGGAGAGAGAGAGAGAGAGAGGGAGAGGGAGGGAGAATGCGAAGCAAAGTGAAAAAAGGAGTGAGTCAGGAATGTTTGATTGACTAAAAGTACTTTAAAACCATGATGGACCAATATCTAGACAGGCGCCGTTTTAAACCTCCACACACACCAGTAAAGGTACCCCCCCCCCATAATACTGTGTGTTGTAGTTTTACAGGACGTCTCCTGAGAGCATCAATTCCCTTCATGTGCTTTAAAAACCATTTCATTCATATATTTCTATAGACTGTATAATGTCAGCTTTCTTCTAACAAAACTATTCAAGGTGAAATTGTGAAAATCTAGTTTATCGTTGAGACTCGGTTTGATTGAAGTTTGATGAATGATCCCAAAGAGACTTTTTGTTTCCCAGATTCAGACTCTGTGAGCGTCTCTGTCTCAGTAGCTCAGTTTTCAATGCTTTCTTAGAGTATATCTGTTTTATCTATTTGTTTATGTGTTTCCAGTAGCAACAGGAAATGCTCCTTTATTCTATTCAAACCCATGTTTAATTTGGGGTCGTTTTTAATTAGAAATAAAAGCTTACTCTTTTTAATCAACATTATAACCAACATTAATGAAATACTGAGGAAATGTAGAATGAAACAGTATTTTATACAAAAGGGAAAATGAACGGAACGAGGAGACGCAGGAAGATGAATTGTATGAAAGAAGGTCTTTTTTTTCTTTTCTTTTTATTTCCTTGTTCCTTCCCTCAATTGTGCCTCCTCTTTCCATTATTCCTTTCCTTCCTTTCCTTCCTTCCTTCCTTCCTTTCCTTCCTTCCCTCTTTCCTTCCTTCCTTCCTTTCCTTCCTTCCTTCCTTCCTTCCTTCCTTCTTCCTTCCTTCCTTCCTTCCTTCCTAAACTAAACCTGAAGCTGTTCTCCTTGTCCTTGCTCCATGTCCATCTAGAGTCCGTTTAACATCAGATGTCTTCATAAGCCTCTTGTTTGCCTTGTTTTGCCTGACCTGCTCACCTTTGTATAACCGTATGTATCTAATAAATGATTGTTGACAAGATGAGAGAGGAGACGGCTGTGGAGGTGAAGTGCAGTGCATTGCTCAGGCGGATGATAATAACTGTAACGCTGCAGGGGTTAGTGGTCTGTGATTATGTTTACCTTAGAAATAGCTATCTTACTGGAGGAAATGAATCACTGTTAACAAACAAGGAAATAAAAGGGATGGAGATTTTTTTTATTTTTTTTTTATGGAGATGAAAATGAGCAGATGTCTCTCTAATGCAAATGCCAGAAGTGGTTTGAATTGTAGAAGAGGCGGAACAATGTGTCAAGGGCAGAAACAATCAGATTAATCGATTATTGAAATAATAACTGAACTAATTTAGTAATCGATCGTTAGCTGCTGACAGAAGGACCCACTTAGAGCAGGAATTATACAAAAATAAAAAAAAATACATAAACATTTTGGATTTAAGATAAAACAAATCTATTTTTTTCTGCTCTATCAAAAACTCCTCCTGGTTTAATTTCATAAAACATCTTCATTAAGGAATATTTTGATATCCAATTATTAATCTATTAATAAAAAAAAAAGTTGACGGATGAATGAGCAAAATAATCATTGCTTGCAGCCCTTAATGTGTCACATATTTAAACGTTTCTCCGTTTGAATCTCTCAAACATTTGGTTGATTAAGTGGCTGCACTGAGCGCCCATCTGCTTCAGTCAGACCAGATCTCACTGAACAAAAAAAAAAGTATTTTTATTGACCTGTAATTCATGACCTTAAATTGTTCTAAAGGTTTTAACCAAATCTGCTCCTTTTGTTGCAGTTAGTCTGGTAGGCATCATGAACAAAGGCTGCTGGTAGAACAGAGCTCAGCCAGAGTGTGGATTGTCTTTCTTTGGCAGCGGCACTGCTGGCCGCTTCTTGTCTAAAAGGTCATTTGATTTGTCACTTGGCATGTTTTTATGACAGCAGTAATTATTGGCCTGCACATGACAGCAGCTTGAGTATTGGGGTTCAGCCCCTCATGCCTCCACATTTTAACAGGCTAAGGACTGAGCAGACCAACCAAGCAGCATGGAGTTTTATTTGTTTTTTTCCTCTGTGTGTAGATTAGTTGGTATAAAAGTGAATATTTTTTGTTTCTCTGTGAAAAAATCAATTCTGTTGAATTTTATAACAAATGGCAAATGTTTCTTTCTTTTGTTCCTCTGATTAATGATTATAACAGCGTAGGTAAATGTGTTATGAAAACATTCAAAAGATCATGTGGAAAGGGGGGATTTTAAGGCCTACAGTAATTTAGATTCAAGCCTTTGAAAAATATTATAAAAAGTTCCTGAAATTATAAAAACAAAAAATGTCACCAAATTAACCGTTTACCTTTGTAGTGGGGAAAAAGTATTCAGCATTTACTCCAGTTAAAGATCGATGGATTTCATCTTTGCAGAAGGAGAAAAGTTCATCATATTATTGCACAGTAATCTGCCCCGTTCTGCCTGGGCAGCGTTCGTTCCCCCTTACTTGCAATCATGAAAAGTTGTCAGCGTCAAAAGAAATTACGGACACTTTGGTTAAACAGTAAAGAAATTCTATGAATAAACCTTGAGAAAGAATTTGGCTTGTTATGGGAAAAAGTGTCTTGTCCACAAACACCCTCACACAGGGGGAATTGTGTGGCCTTGCAGGTGAAACAGGCTGAGTGAAAACTTTTATAGTGAGTAAATAGCATAAATTAATATATGAAATAAGAGAAACTACATTTTGCGACCACAACTGTAAATGATTAATAAATGATTAACTTTCCTCAGTCTCCTTTGGGACTGCTGGGAATAGCTATATAGCTCCAAATACATCCTGAGGTGCATATTATAAATGAAAATGGATGCTTGTCAGCTCAGGGTCCCAATTACAGCAGCTTGGAAGGATTAAATTACACTGACGATGGATTCCGTCAGGCTGCAGACATGTTGGAGGTAATATTAATTGAAGAAAACAAACTTAAAGATATTAGAGATTAAGATGACCATAAAAAGAATTAAATTTCTAAGGTGCAGAAAATGTGAGCATAGATAAGTTCTACAGTCTACCAATATGCATTTGAATAAAGCTCAGCAGTAAAGATTTATTCGGTGAAGCTTTGATTGATCTCTGATTGCCAATGAGATAATTACATTTCAAAACAGGCAGTGTTTAAAAAAAATATTATATTTCTCTTCTGATTTGCAACACAAAATATTGCATTAATGATTATTTATACTCTTGTTAATGCCTGTAAAGATTCCCCATTATTACACTAAGTAAAGTAAAGCAGCTTTTTTCAATGTTTCTAATAATTTTTTATTGTTTTATTGTTGGTGATGTGCCCCAAGTGTTTAAGGCCTGAGAAGCTCCCTGCCATCACCCTAATCTTTAACCCCTTATACATATGTTCCTTAAAAAGTCTGGGTCTTTCCTGGCTTCTCCAAAATGCTAATAATACTTCCAGTTAAAAGAAACATGTTCATGTTTCATATGCTAGGAATAAAATCAGCACCTGCTTTTATTCTAGAAGATTGCATGTTTGAACAAAAAAAAAAAAAACTGCACTAAAATCTTTATATAGGATTTTGATTAAAGCCCTTTAGAAGGCAGACCTGTGGAAATCAAAGGATCACTGCATTATTCTCACAATTAGATCAAACATTAAAAAAGGTACCATTGATTTGATTAATAACAAATTATTTCAATAAGGCCGAATGAGGCCTCTTAGAGAATATTACTGGACAGAGTTTGTTTTCTTTAACTTTAATATAAATAAAATAATTCATCCAGAGTTTTAATTGGGCCAATTTAAATGCAATAGTACCTTTATGATTATTGCAGCTTGTACTGGTATTAGCCATTCAAAATTTCCCCACTTTCCTTGATGGGTCCTTGGTTGATCTTTGGCTGGTCCTACGTTGGTTCTTGGTTGGTCCTTTGTTGGTTCTGGTTGGTCCTTGGCTGGTTCTTGGCTGGTCCTAGGCTGCTCCTTGGTTGGTTCTTGGCTGGTCCTTGGTTGGTTCTTGGTTGGTCCTTGGCTGGTTCTTCCCACCTTGGTCCTTAGCTGAGTCCTTACCTGGTCCTTATTTGGTCTTTTACTGGTCCTTTGATGGGTGTTTGGCTGGTTCTTGGTTGGTCCTTGGTTGGTTCTTGACTGGTCCTTGACTTGTCCTTGGCTGGTCCTTTCTGCTGGTACTTGGTTGGTCCTGGCTGGTTCTTTTGGCTGGTCCTTTGGTTGTTCCTTGCTGTACTTTTCTGGTTGGTCCTGGCTGGTCTTGGCTGGTACTTGGTTGGTACTTGGTTGGTCTTTGGCTGGTACTTGGTTGGTCCTTAGCTTGGCTGGTACTTGGTTGGTCCTTGGCTGGTACTTACTTGGCTGGTCCTTGGCTGGTCTTTGGTTGGTACTTGCTGGTCTTTGGTCCTTGGCTGGTACTTTGGTTGGTCCTTGGCTGGTCTTTTTGGTCTTTGGTACTTTTGCTGGTCCTTGGCTGGTCCTTGGTTGGTGCTTCGCTGCTGGTCTTTGGCTGGTACTTTCTGGCTGGTCCCCTACAGTTCCTTTTAAACATCAAACTTTGTTCTAAAAATATTCTTTCTGTCATGATTTGGCGGACATTAATATCTAAAGAGAAGCACCATCTCCTGGTCAGACCCTTCAGTAAAAAAGTGAAGGGGGGGAGTCAAATAAAAAAGGCAAGTTGAAGGGGATTTTGCTGGGAGTGTTGAACTGTAAAGTGCCTTTGAGATGACATGTGTTGTGAATTTACGCCATATAAATAAACTGAATTGAATTGAATTGGGAGTCGAAGGGAAGGTTGGCTGCCATGGCTGTTGTTTGACCTGGAAGGGCCTTTTTGAATGGCTGCTATTGTAGCTTGGAAAAACCTTGCTAAATTGATGAGGAACTCATGTGGAATAATAATAATAATTGAGATTTAAAAATGGGATTTTGAATAGCTGCTACTCTGTGTTATGGGTTCAATCTGCCTGACAACATATCCAGTTATCAGCCTGCCTGCTGATGCTCTGCAGCGCAGCAGCAACAGCCACTGTCACAAATCTCACCAAACTAATCCTGGTTGTTGGGTTTCCAGAGATCTTTTCTGCAACAAAGGATCATATTAATATGTTAACTTTTACCAACCAATGTGAATGGTTGCTAAAGTCATAAGACATGTCAAGTATACATTAGGACATAAATTTAAAAATCTTTAAGTTCCCTTTAGAATGTTTTAGGGTAAATTTATACAGTAAGATGCCATCATGTTTGTTATATCAGTGCAGGTAGGTAACATGTTTTTGGCTTTAGAGATGAACTTTCTTCTGCAGAGAATTTTTTTTATTTTTCTCTGTCATCAAATTGAGAGATGTAATTCAGATTTCCAATTATTTCTTAACAGAAGGCACCAGACTGTTAAATGTGTGTATTTAATGATTTTTTGCGATAAGTTGATGGCCTTCTTGCCTATGATGAACACGCTGTTTCGCCATAAAATGAGGAATGTTATGTAAATCCTACTGGATCCTCTGAGTTACGAATGTTGTTCCTTAACAGTGCCAACATGCTCAATCAAACACCAAGCTGACATGTTCATGCCGTCAGATTAATAGGAAGGGTTGCAAGTCTGAAATGAGCTTTATTCACGCTTCTCCTCGTGCCCTTTGGCATTATGAATCTTCTCATTTCGTATGCAGTGATTATTACAGCAGGGAATGCTGGGAATAGTTTTGATTGGAGCCTGCAGAGTTAATGAATCGTCCTGCAACCACACAACAGTCTCTGGGCGAGAATGAATTAGACTGACACCTCAATAAGTGGGAGTCCTTTTTACACACACTCACGAGCGGGCAAACACTTATTCTGACACTTATATACTTGTGTACATGAACAGTTCCATCACACACTAGCCGATCAATTTACACATCTGCTAATGTATTGATCAGGCTCTTTGCTGCTCAGGTCCCCTGCCATGGCCTTTCAATTAGGGGGGAGAAGAGACACACTGAATGGTGAACTGAAATATAGATGAGACCATAAATAATTTGTTTTATCACTTTTTTTTTTTTTAGATTCACTCTGCAAAAGTTTAGAATTTAAAATTTCAACGGAGGTATTTTTAAAAAGGCCTAATCTTAGATATAAAACAGCAACAGACCACGGATTAAAACATAGGCAGGTTGAGTATAGAACAGTTAATTCCATTTACAGATTTAAACCTTTTTCATTCAACCAAAAAGTTTGCTTGTAACAGAAAATTAGACAGGAACCTCTTGAAGAATAAGAAAACAATGTGAGGCCAATTTCTTATTTCAAATGTTATTTTATCAAAGGAATATCTCCAAAATGATTCATACTTTTCTCAATAATCAAAGGAAAAACTTTCTAAAGATTACAGCAATCACAGGCATTTTATAATCACTGTAGAGCTTTATTCCAGCCTCTACGGGTATTTCAAGGATTTATCCTTGATGATGAGTTCCAGGGCCTTCAGGTTGGAAGGCCTCCTTACCATGACCATAATCTTTCTCTCCCTCCACACATTCTTTATCAGACTGTAGTTTGGACTGGTCAGGCTGCTCCAAAGGGTTCAGATCACTTCTAAATAAACCATTTTAAAGCTTTTTCTGCCAGACTTCTGAATAATATGATTCTAGCTTTATATTGGCTAAAATAACTTCTGTGATTGACCCTTGCTGTAATTTAGCATCTACTTATTTCAACAGCACTTATTTAGACAATATTTTAATCAGTTTGGATTTTAGGGAAACATTATTAATTCTTTACTCATTTTAATTCATTTACTTTTATATTGCAGACTGTATTTATGATTTGAGGTGTTATTATTTTTTTTGTTTGCCTGTTTTTACAGCCCGTTTTATATGGACGAGGGTTATGGCCACTGAAAAAAAGAAAAGTTAACTGATTTTAAATATTATTTCAGTTTAATATGGGAAAAAAAAGTCCGAATTCAGAGTTTAATGTCATAATTGTGGATCTTAATGTAGATGGGCACCATGAAGGAAGAGATGTGGGAGCACTCAGCTTCACTGATAAGGATGGGAGTTGTTTAGAAGGGCCAGTAACACATTGGTGGAAAATAACGGAATTATTTTTACGTGACCGAGGGGTCCCGATGATGCTATTTTATTAATGGAAGAGCAGAAGGTGATTAAAACAAGAGAGCTAGGCTCTAAAACAGATATGGCTATGGCTAAACATGCTAACATGTTTGTTAGATTAAAGTCAGAATTCTGAGATTAAAGTCAGAACTCTTTTTTCTTCTATTATACTGAAATAAAATTTAAAAATTCAACTTTTTTCTTTTTTCAGTGGCCCTAATTCTCTTCTATAATTTTACCTTTATAGAGAATAAAGGTTTGTAATGCTTTTCTGAAATAATAGCTCCAGGATGAAATGCAGTTAAAGTTTAATTTCATCTAGGACACCAGATCACAGTTTAACTTTTATTGACAACAGGCCTTAATGAAATATTTCCATTTCATCTCTAAATATGGGGTTATGTTATTCCTCATGAATTTTCGATGGAAATCCTTATATTATCAGAGCAAATGTATGAATAATGACTGTCTAATTAAACAAACATCCAAGAACTCAAATGTATAAACTTTACAATTAAAATTTTTATTTAATTTTAGTTTTATTGACCTACAATCATGAAAAATAGAGCAGCTTTTGTTTTTTGTTGTTGTTTTTTTGCTGTTTTCAGTGTATTTCTTTTAGTTCCTTTTTTTTCTAAAGTAAGAAATTAAAGAATAGAAGGCTGGTCTGACGATTTGTTTTTTCTGTTGTCTCCATATCAACATTAGCAGACATTCCTATCTTCAGCACAGGGAAATGGGATCATTGCAGCCAGTCTGTTCTATAGTGGAAATAGATGCTAACATGCTGGAAGTTTCTCCACATACTTTTGGCCTGAAACTATCTGGGCCCTAATGTGAAAGATAAATCAGAATAGCACCAACATATTTCAGTCTTGTTTTAACTTTCAGGTTTTTTTTTTGTTTTTTTTTTAACCATGAGGTCAGCTGCTATTAGCCTTCATGTAGTTGGTAACAACCAGAAACTCTGCTGACTGCTGAAATGCATGAAGCTAACAGGGATTGTTAGTATTTGTCAGAATACGTTAGTGAGGAAGGTCAGGGTCTGTGTCAGGGAACATTTGGCTTTTAATCATCCATGCAGAGATCAGTTTCCCACAGAGAACTGTTGCAACTACCAGCTATTATCTAGCAGTAAGGATAACACAGAAAATCATCTTCCAGTTCTCGGCCTTTTAATCCTGACAGGAATTCAGGAATAGGGAGTAATGGATAATGACCTCTGTATGACCTCATCAATATATATAGTTTGTTGACCACGTTACCCTGGTTACCCTGGTGCTTTTCTATACTTTTTACAATTTCTTTTTTAATTGGCAATTGTCCTTAATATTATTAACTGTGTCTTAGAGATGCATTAATCTTAATATTTAGACCATTGAAATCAACCTAGAATGCTCTGTCAGATTTAACAGATCTTCAGTGGGTTTTTTTTTCATGATATATTTATTCTCTTTTTAAGTGAAAATTAAACCTTGGTTAATTTCTGCAAATAAATTTTATTTAGTTGTGATGTGACAATATTTTTATAAAATGAAAATATTTTATTTTTCTGTAGGTTTTTTTTGAAGAGGCCAGGTCAATTTGTTGTTTCAATGACTCCGTTATTCTTCTGGGCTCATTTATGTATAATGATTAAGACCCTTTTGTTTCTTTCTGTCTAATTTTAATTAAAATCTGATAATAATATAACTTCTTTGCCGCTTGCATTTTGTTTTTTAAACATTTCCCACAATGACCTATACATTTTGATGTCTGCAGACAATCTGCAGACAATCTATAAATACCTGCTAAAATAAATTACATTTAAAGTGACAGTTCTACCATTAAGAAAATACATTCAGTCTCAGCTTTAAGATTTTCCTGGATATTTATTTGTTCACACTCTCTTGTGTCTCTAGCATTAAATGAATAATTTGGCTTCAATTTATCGTCCCAAACTACTTCAGTGTTGTTAAACATAGGTTGAAAAACTGTCATAACTCCAATGATAGACTTTCGTCTGTGGCAATTCACTTTCTGTTAGTCTAAATTATTACGCTGCAAACCATCCTTTTTTCACTGCATGTTCTGGTTCTGCTAAAGGTAATTCAGTGAAAGGGTGGAGTCAGAGTAAAAGAATATGCAAGAGGGGGTCCCTCCAGTTGGAGGGGATAGTGCAGGGAGTTGGAGGGAAGTGGGCGTTCTTTCGGCTGGTTTTTGACTGGCAGGGCAGTTCTGAATTGCTGCTACTGTAGCTTAGAAAAACCTTGTGTTGCTAAATTATTGAGTAGCACATGTGAGATTATACTAATAATTGAGCGTTATTAAACTCACACTGGAGAAATTCAACTCTGCATTTAACCCATCCCCTTGGGGAGCTGTTTGGGGTTAAAGGTGTTGCTCAGGGACCCAGATTGGCCCTCTATGGGAGCGGAGCTTGAACTCAGAACCTCTGGGAGCCAGGAGCAATGCCCTAACTACTGGGTCACAACTCCCCTTGTTTTTCTTTTTTGTTTTTTTAATAATGTTCTGGAAATAACTACATCCAAAGCAACAAGCTGACATGGGCTTTAAATACTGAAACAGCCTGATCTAGGCTCAGACTGGGAACGATTTTCAGCCCTGGCCTTTTCCATCTACACCGGCCCTCGGCTTTGGCAGCAGAGTGTCGGGGCCGAGATGATTTAAGGAGGGCCGGCCCTCACACGCTGAAATTAGGACCTGCCCACCCGGTATCACAGATTACCAGTCCGAGCCTGGCCTGATCATACATGTGGTAAGAACCTCTGATTTTAACCACCGCTTGTTGAAAACATGCCTTTAATGTTGGTTAGTCTGTTGCTGTGTTAAAATAAACAACTTGACACAGCAACATTTCCACCTGTTGACTTTCCCTGATAGTTTGCTAATCAGGGAAAACACTTCCTTAAAGGACTCGGGTAACTTTGTTAAAACTTTCCTGGCTCTGTCAGAGCTTTGTTTTCATTGGAGACATTTCCATGAAGGTCGAGCAACCTTGCTGATTCCCCCACATCCATTTCTTAACTGTTTACCTCCTAGATTGATCCAACTATGGAGCCGGTTTACCATTACCTTTTCTAACATAGAAAGTATTTATAGATGAGTGCTTCTATGTTCCTTCTCTCATGTTTAGGCCTACTCAGTCAGCAGAGGGCTGCTCACACTAGGTCAGGTTCTGCTGTAGGATTATTTCTTTAAAAATTTAGTATTTCTCCCCACTGTCACTGCATGCATGCTCTGTCGGAGGGATTGTTGCCAAGTCAACAACACTATGCAATAAATTGCCCATTTCCAATAAATATAAGGGCAGTGTATCCTGTAGAGTCAATGACTCAGCATTATCAGCAGGCTTTCCTTGGATAGAAAACTGTTAACCAATTGGTTTGGTTTGATTACATTTTATATTTATTGCCTTGAAATCACATGTTTCAGAAAATCAAGGCTATATTAATAGACTAAATTCAACCATATTAAATATATAGTGCATTAACAGTTGATTAACTAACATATCCATTACCCTAGTTTGCATCACTGAACCATGTATATTTAGAAATTGTAATATTTATTGTTGCACTTAAATTAATATTATTTCTCAAGTGCAGAATGTTTGATTTTTACTTGATGTCACTCTGGATAAATTCTAAATCCACATGCAGACCAAGCAGTTTCCCTCTTGAAACATTAATGCAACAAAATTGACCTCTCTTTGAACTCGGCTGTAAAACCTGTGTGTGTGTTCATGTGTCAGTGTGTGTGTCCTCATCTGTATATGTGTGTCAAAGATTGTACAAAGTGCCCTCTATCTCCTAGTCATGTCTCTTAAACCCTCTAAGCCAGCCAAAAGGAAGATGTCTGGCATCAATTATTGAACCATGGAAAAATGAAAACGAAGCAGGCCGAAGAGACAGAGTGTAGGCTAAAAAAGATGGATGGATGGAATTTCCTGGATGGAACGGATGGATGGATTTGGATGGATGGATGGACCTGACCTGATGGATGGACTGGACCTGGATTTTACCTGGACTGGAATTTTACTGGATGGGATTGGGATTTGATTTTGAACCTAAACGAATAAATGGAAAATAATGTAGTTTTTGTCTTCATCTAATCAGTTATTCACTCTCAGGTTGTGTAAAAACTGAAGTCTCTTCAAGCCTGAAGGCAAACTCAGCAGATCTGACCTTTTTCAACCCTGAGAATTTATTTTTTCATTTTTCACACATCACAGAAACCCCCCTGACCTTTTTAAAGCCTCTCATACGCTCTCTGTCAACATACACATGGCTAAAACAGCTGCTAGTAAATAAAGCTAACTCACAAATCAGTAGATCTCAGGCTGTGTTCAGCAGACAGGTTAAGGTCTTTTCAAGCTTGTTTCTCCTACAGCATTTAAATAAAGTAAAAGTTCAATAGAAATAAAATCTACTCAATTGTATGTGGCTGGTGATTAATGATATGCTGTTTACTTTGTGGATGTGCTAAAAACTCGAATCTATGTCTAAATATACACTATATATTTGAAAATAACTGTAAATAGATTTGAAACAAAGTTTTGTTTTTCTTTTCCCAATTAGTTAGATTCCCAGAAATGTTATAAATGTTATTAAATTATTATAAAAGACTTTAATTATTAAGAACCATAGCCGAGATGTTTAAAACTCTGATTGATTTTGTTTTGCAGCTTTAAGATAGGAGCATTTTTGTAAATTGTTACATTTTCCTATATTGTTAATGGAATATTTGGTGTAAACGCTGTCCTCTTGCTTAGTTCAGTCACTGAAAACCTCACACACAGAGAGAGAAAAGACAATTAGAAAAGAAATTTATTGATACAATTACTTTGTCTTTGGCTCAGACCTCGGCAGGGAAACATTATCATTGAATTTTGCTTTTGATATGCATAAACAGAGTCTTTAACAGTCATCTTAAACTAGGTGTCTAAAACTGGTGGGTGGAGATAGATGAAGTTGGTCAGTCTGTAGACTGGGTTGGTTAGAGAGCGGTCTCGCTGAGCTAATGGGGAGATCCAGAAGGACTGCGTGAGCTGATAGCTGAAACTTCACTCAGGGACCTTGAACATGGAAGTCCAGCTTGGATAACACAGTGTTGAGAGAACCCGTCCATGATGGTGCTGTGGGCAAGCATGGAAGTTTACAGTGGAGAGTAGGAAAACTCCCCATTGGGAAGAAACCTCTGGCAGAACCAGGCTCAACATGGCGGTCTTCTGTCAGACCGGTTGAGAAGAGATAGGGAACGTAGGGAGAGTCCGGGAGGAATGAAACTCTGATGAAGTTTTAGCTACCTGGTGGAGGAGGGGATGGAGGTGGGTTGAAACGGTGTCATCTGAATGAAGTCACACAGTGCAACCACCGCCTTCGCACTAGGTAGCAGATGGCTTGCAGATTGAAGGCCTTTTAAGATGAACTTTGGATGCTGATTGGCTTTCGTGAAGTTGTGGTTCAAAGCTGATTGGCTGTGTCACAGGTGGATGTAGAGCAATCAGTTTCTTCAGCTGAACTTCCGCCGAGGCTAAATTTAACTGCTAACTGGCCACACCAAAAGCCCACAAAGCAGAACATCAATCAGCTGCTTTTCTTTAACTCTGGGGAATTTCTAGCCTCCCATATAAAACCTGTGTAATGGTGGACAGTTATCCTTATCGTCGCAAAATGAGGCTGCAGGTTGAGGCACCACATTCTTCCCATGGATGGGACGGTTAACAGTTTCTGTCTCTTAGTTGAGAAATAAATTACATTTCAGAGAATTATGACATCTGCACATATTGAATCAAATAACATAAAGCAGGTGAAGGATTTACTGGAATTATTTAAAAGTTATTTTGGTAGAAAAATGAGGAGACTGTAACAAGAAACAAACTGCTTACATGTGGCATCACGCTAAGCATGGCCATTGAAGACCTCGCTTACAAACTCTGACAGTATAGCTAATTCTAAAAGATTAAATTACAACCTAACTCTAAAAAAACTTATTCCATGAAAATGCATTTTGAAAATCGAGGCTTTACTTTGCAGCAAAACAGTCTGTACATGCAGACAGACGCCTGATGGGACCAGGAAGGTGCTGGTTAGTAAGTCATTTCATTACACAGTGCACTTCCCTTCACTACCATATAAGGTGAAATGGATTAGTCGCCTCTTCATAATAAACCAACTTACAGTATAAAACCACTTAGCTGCAAATAGTTAATGTTATAATACCATTGTTTGTTAAAAACACTATAGAAGCAAAAGCCAGTTTTTGAAAGCAATCTGTGTCATTTGGAAATTTCATTATAAAACTTAGGTGAGAAAAAATGGAAGCTAGACCGGACCTTTGCACTGACCTGTTATTCAAGTTTAACACATAAAAACATTAAAATAAACATCCATGACATCCTTAAGGCTAACAGAAGGATCGACAAAATTCCAATAACCTTTGTAGTTTCCAAACAAATCACCTCTGTTTTGTTTTGGCAGAATTAAACTATTTAATTTCCATTTTGAAGATAAGAACCAGATGCAGACGGCAGGCTCAGGTGCAGACAGGCAGGCTCAGGTGCATACGGGTGGGCTCAGATGCAGACGGGTGGGCTCAGATGCAGACGGGTGGGCTCAGATGCAGACGGGCGGGCTCAGATGCAGACGGGCAGGCACAGATTCAGACGGGTGGGCTCAAATGCAGACGGGCGGGCTCAGATGCAGACGGGCAGGCTCAGATGCAGACGGGCAGGCACAGATTCAGACGGGTGGGCTCAAATGCAGACGGGCGGGCCTCAGTATTTGCAGACGGGCGGGCTCAGATGCAGACGGGCAGGCACAGATTCAGACGGGTGGGCTCAGATGCAGACGGGCGAGCTCAGATGCAGACGGGCATGCTGAGGTATGGACGAGAGGGCTCAGATGCAGACGGGCAGGCACAGATGCAGACGAGTGGGCTCAGATGCAGACGGGCAGGCTCAGATGCAGACGGCAGGCTGAGGGCCAGACGGGCGCTCCAGATGCAGACGGCAGGCGCCAGATGCAGATCGGGCAGCTCGTGATGCAGACGGGCAGGTTGAGTGGCCAGACGGCGGCTCAGATGGGCGGCGCGTACTGGTGATTTCTATGACCTGGGCAGGCCCAGGATTTGTGATGGCAGGCTGGAGGTACAGACGGCTGGGCTCAGATGCAGACCTGGCAGGCACAGATAGTGACCAAGTGGCCTGCATGCAGACGGCAGGCCTCAGATGCAGACGGCAGGCTGGAGGTGCAGACGGGCACAGACATGCAGACGGCAGGCACAGATTCAGACGGGTGGGCTCAGATGCAGACGGGCGGCTCAGATGCAGACGGCAGGCTCAGGTGCAGAATTTTGCTACAGATGCAGACGTGGCAGCCTGGAGGTGCACTGCGGCCCAGATGCAGAGGAAAGCATATGAGGGAAGCAGAGATGGTTGAGGGAAGCTATGGTGACGCAGTCGTTGTTCCTAATTCTATGCATGACTTTAAACTGGTCTCCTTCTAGGAGCCAGGCTTATGGGAATAAAACCAACCCTCCCCGGGTTCCGAGCCAAAACCCTTTGGGTTCTGCGGAGAAGGGCCAGAACAGGATCAGAAGACAAGACAAACACAAAACCTCTCAACCCACTAGCTGCCAGGAACCAGGTTATGAACCAGGGAATAAACTAAAATTACCAAACAGACAAATGTAAAAAAAAAATAATGATCTGGCCTCGATCGCTGAGGCGGAACCGAATATAAAGGACCCAATGCAGGTGGATGAGATGAGTGATAAATAGGAAACCAGGAAGAGTTAGGCAGGTGAGTGAAATGAACACTTTAGGTTAGCTATCAGGCTAGATCAGGACACTTTTGTGTCGAGCCCAGGAGAAGGCCAGTGGCTGGAAGTTTGGGGGGATTTTGCTGAGAGTTGCAGGGAAGTGAGCATTTGACTAGGAAGGGCCATTTTGAATGACTGCTAATGTATTTGTGAATAAGCAAATTTTAGGTTTGAATACCAAATAAGAGCGGATAAATATTATCCTAGACTTTAAAGTGTGGAGAATACAGTAGAGAAGTAGACCTAACTAACCTAGAATCACTGTACAGTAGTACGGCACATACATAGCAGGAAGTCCTTGTTACTCTTTGCAGGTTTGCAAAATAACCTCACAGTAATAGAAGTCACAATATGGTGTTGATAGTATTAAGCATAAACTATGAAAGAGGGAATTGTCTTTTAGACTTGAAATGAAAAGAAAAATGAGAGAAAAAGCTGCCTTGGTGAGATATTTGATGTGTGATCTAATAGGAAAGTGGAAGAAGTCATTGTGAAAACCTCTTGGTGATCATCCTACATTTAATCTCACAATTCGTCCATATTGCAAAAAAGTGTCAACCCGTGCAAGTCTTCTAAGACCCTCCCCAAGCTTGACAATGTTCCCTGTCGCTTGTTTCTGTTTAGCTTTTCCTTCCTTGAGTTATTGCAGAGATGAAGTCATGTTCTGGGCTGAGCTGTTAGGATCAACTTCTTAGGCCTGTGTAGTGCAAACGTAAAACTACTATTCCTATAAGTTGCAGAATCCCTTATTGTTGATGTCATGACATCATAAATCCGTGAAGTAAATATTTATACAATGAAAACAGTTCAAAAATGTAGCGCTAAAAATAATTATGAATATATTTTAAATTTCTTTCCGTTTACATCAATACTTTTAGTTCCTAGATGTTCCGTAAATGTTATTTGTTTTGTTTTTTTTGGTTTTGTTTTGTTTTTTTGGTTTTTGGTTTCCATTTTGATGCAAAAGTTTTAGTTTCCTTTGACCTTTAAGTCAGATTCTGCCTTAACTGGAGAGAACAGTTTGGTCGTGGAGAGGTAGAACTGAAACCAGGAGAACTACCAATGAAAACCAGAGTAACTGAAAAAAGGAGGAAAACGAGGTAAGAATATTTAGGAAGGTCGATCCAAAAAGCGACATCCATCAACCATGCGCTCTATAAAATAAAATCTTAGTATAGTACATCCATCTGTCCATCCATCCATCCAGTCCCAGCTCATCCATTCATCCACATCCATCCATCCATCCTTTCATCCATCCATCCATCCAATCCATCCATCCAAAACAACATATATATCTGCATTTCGTTTCGTCACAGTGGAAGCAAGCATTGTTAATATTATTAGTCCTAATCTAGATGTTGAGTCTCATTTTTTTGGCAAATTGCAAAATAAGAAACATGGCTGGCCTCCATTATCATGCTAATTCTATCAAAGAGCTATATGCCGGTGAAGATTTCTCAGTCATCCAGGTCATTGAAACTCATTCAAAAACTAGTTAAAAAAGCAATCTACTGGATCCGTTTCGCTTCCCATCCAGGAAGTTTCTTTGAAAAAGCCTTCCGGTGCAAAATCTAAGATCATAAAACTGAAAAGCTCTGTCTCTCTACCACAGACAGAGATTACTAATAAAACAACAAGTTTTAAAAACCAATGGACAGGGCATTCTCATTATAGATTTCCTGAGTACAAACAAGAAGGCTGTGTGTTGGTGCAATTCTGCATGAATGCTCTATGGAAGAGAATGCTATTCTTTTCAACTGTTGTCATCCTGAAACTTTTCCCCAATGATGTAAAATTTGAAAAGACACATCAGGCCTGGGCCAGAACCTTATGCCAATTTTTAGCTGGCATTTTAACATCAAGCATAATATTAAAAGTTTTCTTTATTGGATAATGAGAAATTGAATGTTCCACAGTTTGAGAAAATGTTGCCATTTTAGGCTCCTCACACTGACCTCTTGAAAGGAGCAAGTATTAGAGAGATGAGAAAGATCTGCCTATTGGCTGATTTATAGATAGCTAGATAGCTAGATAGATAGATAGATAGATAGATAGATAGATAGATAGATAGATAG